>APFE030998800.1:2226-54487 GCA_000404065.3 Pinus taeda | reverse complement strand
TTAGTTTTTCTTCTAGCTGGTGTGTTTTAGATTAAAGTGTGCTTAGCTTAGAGATTGAGTTTTCCGTCGTTATTCCTGCTTATCTTGGTTTTACGTTTGATGTCGCAGATGTCGACGCCTCTCCAAACATATATTGGTTTCGCTGACGACGCTTGTCGTAGCACACTGAATATTTCTTCCACAGCTTGGGTTATCTATTCTCCCTCCGACGAGTTGGTATCTATGCATGGGGTAAGCCTCAGTCAAACAACGAACAACATTGCAGAATATAGTGCAGTGGTAGAGTTATTATCTGAATCTATTTAATTTGGGATTCGGAGTTTAATAGTGAGGTTAGATTCTGAACTCGTTGTATTACATCTTAATAGAGTGTACGCCATTAGAAATCCAGTTTTATTAAGATTATTTTTGAGAGTGCATCTCTTGGAACGTGAATTTGACTATATTGAATATCAGCATATTCCAAGATCTTTAAATACATTAGCAGATGCAATTGCTTCTCAAATGTTAAGTAGACATGTGCGATAATCATACAAGTAAATTTAAAAACATTCCATAACATGTTTAACAACACAAGCCAGTAATAACGATATCATATATATATAAAAGTGTGTCAAAAAATACATCGTCCTCGATCATAGGTTGAAAAACACCTTATGATCGGCAAAAATGATAGGTACAAAAAGCAAAATGTCACATGTGATTACATAAGCGATCATCCCATCACTGGTGATGATCTCGATACGAAACCACTGCACAGGCCACCTTACAAAGGAACCTCCTAAAAGGTCCGGGGACTCCAATCACATAGCGCTGAAGCTGACGAGGGATGTTGTCTATGCTAGTCTAGGGAATGTCCCCTGTCAAGCGCTCTAGGTGACTCTCCGACTCGACCAAGGTCTCTGCTGATTCGTCCTGTGGGGCTGGAGCTGGCACAATTGGTTGCTTTCTCTTAAAAGGCCGGAGAGCGGCTGGTCACTGTGGACCCGCATCTGCATTTTAAAAATTATTACTATCAGTTTTGAGATGATATAAAAAAAAAAAAAAATAACATTAGGAATGTGTTGAAAATGATTACCTGAGTAGTCCCACTGCTCTCCTGGAGGAAGAGCCACGTCTGGGTCTCCACGAAAGTCAATCCCAGCATAAGGAAAGTCCTGGATAGAGAAAACCTGGTGCTCCAACCATTGGAAAAACTCAGGTTTGAACAGGATGACCTCGATCCCCTCGTCAGGATGATGGGCCATGACTCCAACCCATCGCATTAGTCTGGGCTCTCGGGGATGCCCAACTCCAACTGTAAGGTGCTGCGGGATGAGCATAGGAATCCTCTCCAGGCCAAAGCTCATGACTAAAGCTCCATAACCAAAATTCTTCAGTCGTCTGTTCTTGGCCCTGGTCAATTGGCCCTTCAAATTGGCCAACACAACATCGCACTAGTTGAAGACGGTGCCCTGAAAGCAATCGACTACCATATGCATCTGGGATCCGGTGGCAATATGTAACACGGCAGCCCCGCAAAGTCTAGTAACAGTGAATGCAATCACCTTGAGCTCATGAAGGGATATGGTCTTTATGTCTATCCCTTTGTCTCTAGACTGGCGGTTGCAGTACTCTAACCGGAGGCTATCAACAGACTGGCCACCTGCCCTAGTCCCAAACAGAGTCAAGTCAACACCTCTCTTAGGCAAACCAGTCAAGAAGTATATATCCGCCAACTCGATCTCGAGCTGGTGGCCGCCAATAAAGAAACACTGGTCCTCGACGCTCCATCTGTCAACCATCCACTGTAAGAAATCCACCTGAGCCCTCATGCTAGGAATGGCCCAGTATTTGTATAATCCACACGCCCTCAAAGCATCAAGTGAAGGCTGATGATTCCATGTGGCAGCATCCACATCCTCGTGCTCGTGTTCTCTCCAATCCAGCATGATGTACTCCCTACATCAAGCCAAAAGAATATTTAGCATGCTAGAAAAGTTTTTTGTTGGTCCAATTTGGAGGATTCTTGGTTTGAAACCCTTGCGCCGGGGTACGCACCCTGCCTTTAGACACAGTGCGTGGGACCGCACTTTGTCTAAAGGGAAGGTGTCGACCCCGACCTTTTTCCCAATGGAGAAAAATTCAGGGTCCGTAGGTTAGCAGTGGTGGACCTGCGTACCCCGAGCGCGGGTTTTTCGCCCAAAAACCCTCCTAAAAAATCAAACAAATGACTAAAATGAAAAACTAAATGGATGAAAAACAAGAAGAGGATGATGTAGATTACCTACTGAAGACAGCGTCCGATTCCGACGGTTGGATTCTCCGCAATCCTCTCGGGAAGTTGTCAAGGCAAAAGCACTATTTCCTCACCCAAATCACAAATGGTAAAAATGAATGGTAAAACCTCCTTTTTATAAGTTTTTTGAGTAAATAAATGCAAATTTATTTATGTTTCACTTTAAAAAGGTATTTTTTTCGACATTTTTATCTCTTTCAAGCAGGTATGAGTAATGTTCGTGTTTTTGTGCAAGATAACAGGATTATTCAGGCGAAATCGATCATTTTCAACCAGAGTCACCTTTTAAGCCCTTTTCTGACTCCTAAAACATGAAAAGATTGTCGAGTTTCTCTTTTAAACCCGTTAAAACGGAATTAAAAGACGGTCGATTTATAGCTCTTTTTCGACCGTAAAAACATAAAAAGATCGCCAGATTTTTGTCGTTTCAAATTCAATATTGGTTATAAAACGACGTGTCCTTGGTCGCTTTTTTTACTTTTTCGGGTCAAAGACACTAATAACGAAAAGTACTCCTTGGTCGTAAAAGATCAAGCGGTTCTCTCAAGTATTATTTTATACTTTTTCGGGCTTGGGAGACACAAATTTACGAAAAAGTCAAACCCCGGAGTCTTCTTAAGTTTTTTCAGACTCTCTAAAAATGAAAAACGCCGAGTTTATCCTATACTGGACTCGTTAAAATTCGACAGTAAAGGACCTTCAATTACAAACAGGAACGGACCACTCCTTCTTAGGGTTCGAATTTAAACTAAGTTTGACTCACCCGAAGGGTGAGCTTATAATCAAGCATATGTTATCCTCCTCAAGCTTGTAAAAAATAAAGAGGTACTTGCCAGAAATGGTGGGGGAAAAGAGAGAAAAGTAAGTCTGTTTGTCACACTTTATAACCACTCTTGAACACAACACTTTTATTCACCTGGGTTGGGAAATCCTTTACCTAACACTTGATCAAACCATATTGAAATTCTTCAGCCGGTTTCTGGGTATTAACTTTGGGTCAATTGTCACCAAACCATCTGTCGTGTCGTTATGTGTTCAAGAGGTCAGTGCAAATAAGCCATTCATCTGCAAAATGTCTGTCATCCATTTTGACCATCCCTGAGTCAGTCCTTGCAACCAAATTTCTTCAGCTTGATCTATGATTTCGTGTTGTGGGCTTGCCTACGACGGATCGCTTTCTATTGACTTCAACTCATTATCTAGAAAGATGATCTAGGAAATCGTCAGTACCTTGAGATCTGCATACCTCAATGGCAGGTTTCTTGTCTTTGACGACAGTTTACATCATTGACTTTCGATCAAGGGATACCATGACATGTTCGACATCAACACATCTTATCACATCTCATGGATTTTACTGAGTACTTTGAGAGCCATTGTCATTACTGGTGGTTTCTCTCATGCTTGTTAACAGTTTACATCATTGACTGGTAATCAAGCGGTTTCTACCATGTTCGACTTCGACACGTTCATTCGCATGGATAGAATCGTACTATTTCCAGAAGTAGAAATGAAGACCCTGGATCTAGTTTCCACCATCCAAGCTGCGAGGAATTTTGTATTCATTATACTATGGACTATTCATAAACAGATGGTTGTGGCCATACTGTGTCTACATGTGTCTATACTTGTGATGTATTACAAGATCATTCCTATATCAGAGCAGTAGTTAGTTTCTAGTTAGTTTTGATCTGAGTATGGGAATGCCTACCTCAGTGATGATATGATCTCATATATATATTTTGCATTGAATGTTTTTACAGGTTCCAACCGGGCTCTCCACAAGATGATCCTCGAAATGATAAAGTACTTCACTCTTCCTAAATGATAAATGAAATCCTCATCTACTACAGACTTCAAACTTTAGGGGGCAATCTGTTACACAAAAATATCGTCACCTTGATTATTTGCAGTCGTATGGGTCTATCATCACTTATGCTGTCCTCCTAAGCAAGTCTTAGACCTCAGCTCTTTATGTCAAGCTTTGCAAATGAGAGAAAGACATTAAAATCAATGTAGCTCTGGTTCCGCACTTTCTCTCACTTTTGCCTGTGGGCCCGCACCTTTTGTTCATGTTATCTGCGTACTGTATGCTTTGTTGTAAAGGGAAGGATGCGTACCCCTGTGAAAGTCAAAAGGCGCAATTTTTATCTTAAAAAACTCACTTTGGGTTAATTCTAGAGTTTTCTAGAAGGATTTTTGTCGTGGATTGTTCGCTCCAAGTGGTTCATGCATCCCATAAGAGGAGGAACTAATCCCTTGTTAGGAGGAGCTATCCCTTTGAAGGAGGATTCTATTCCTTTGAAGGAGGACCAGGTAACTGATCTCCATTGCACTATAAATTGAGGCATTGGGTCAGTGGCTGGAGAGGTTAGAAGCTGAACTTTTGAGGGTAAATGCTAGTGAAATCAAGACTTCCTATTTGAGCTTAAGAGGAGAGATCACATACCTTTTTAGCTTCATTGGGGAGTGAGTGAAGCTTGTCAAAGTAGAGGAGACTTCTTGTTGGACCCTGGGAGGAGCTTGTACAGCGTCAAGGCAAAGGTTGTAAAGTTCTTCTTCTTTTGAATTAATACAATTAGGCTCATTTTTCTCAACAAGTATCTCATGTTATTTGTTTCATGGACTCCTTGACTTTCATGTTAAATATGTTTTATAATATTGGTTATTCAGGTGCTATTTAATCATTTGCCTTGTTTTTGTTTGCAGGTTTGCGATAAAGGAATTTACTTGGATCAAAGGAGCGAAGGAATCCCCAAACTTGCGTTGGACATGAGGTAGGCCTTAAACACACTTGTTTGCCATTATTTATAAAATCACATTTAGAGAAAGATAGTGTCTAGTTGGTTTGTTTGTCATTAGGTCTTCTTTAGATTCTAGGAAGGTCTATCTTGTCCGCAAGATCGACTCATTCCACGTGACAATGATCTTTATGCATATGATGACAACAGAATATGAGTGACTCATCATCAAGTAATGAAGTTGTGTATTCAAGATTTGTACTTTTTATCCTTATGAAGATTACCATGTAAGCAACATATATGCATCATCAGAGAATCAACTGCAAATCTGATCTGAACACCAACTATGTAACCCCAAGAATCATATGAGATTTTGTCATGGACAATTCATAACCTTATCATAGCAAGATGTATCACTTAGCCATATAAGCATCATCACCAAGGACTTCTAATCATAATTCCAACAATGCATTAATTAAAGCATAAGCTCCCCCTGAGCCTATGACATTTGTTTACTGTCAGATCTGATTATGCATATATCATTAAGAAGTATCAAGGCATCATCATCATCAAGTTAGGATCAAAACACTTCTAAACATCTTATGAATATCATGTCATTTCCACACATCATTAGCAGATTGTAACCATTATCGAATAGAGCAAATAATGGACTGAATCATATCAGACCCTTTTTTCTGAGCCTGTCCCACTGCTTTTCCTCAAACTAACATATACGTGATTGTGCAGTGACTAACTCGCGTATATACACGACTTCTCTTCATGAAACTTGTGTATGAGATTTAGAACACTGAAGTTTCACACTTTTAGCTCCCTCTGAGTCTATTATGTCTATACATTATGCTGTGCCACATCTTTCTGACTGTACTTCCTTCTTCTTCCATATATTCAAGTGTGATGATGTTTTCTCCTTTTGGTATGGTGCCCGTACTTTGTTCCTGCATTCCTTTGCTATATGTCCAAGCTTGTTACATGCATAACATCTCATATGTTTCATATTCCTTCTATAGCACTCAATGGCTTTGTGACCAGACATATTGCAAGAAAAGAAATATCCCTTAAAGTACTTGGAGCGTGATGATCCTTTTGTGTGATGGTCTTGAACCATTCTTCTTCTGCATCTAGCTGCAACATGTCCAAAATTATGACATACATAACATTCAACATTATTCAATTGAGGAAACGACCGACTATCACTTCCATAGTTGGGAGTAAAATAATTTCTTTGAAGAATTTCTTTCCTTGGTTGTTGATGAGATTGACCTCTCATTTCCTTGTTGAGCATTTCAGATTTTGCATTAGAGTCCCTTGTCTTACTTTGTGAGCTAGATTCACCTTCAACAGATTCATGAAAACCAAGACCAGTTTTGATAGCAGGAAACCATTGAATACTAAGAATATCATCCAAGATCTTAGTATTATCTTGAAATTGTAAGAGCTTATCCTTTTCTTCTAATTTATCATTTAGCATATTTAACTCAACCTGATGTTGTTCTTCCTTTTCAAGATACTGCTTCTTCATGATTCCTTCAACTTTTCTTCCTTCTTCCAACTGATGTCTTAATTCAAGAACTTTGTTTTCTTGTTTTTCAAGAGCTTGCAGTAGTTCTTTATTCTGCTTATTTGATTCTTCAAGATCTTCTTTTAGCGAGAGGATCTTAGCTTCAAGACTTTCATAGTAACTGGATCTTTCTCTGAGTTTCTTGATTGTTGTGTTCCTTTCATTTACTTCATTTCTTAATGATGTTACTTCATCTTGTAGCTTTTGACATTGATCTTCCTTTTCCTTGAATAGCTTCCTTACTTTGTTTCCTTCCTCTAGTTGAGCCTTTAGTTTGGTAGCTTCTTCTTTGGAGGCACGTTCCCTTTTGTCCCATATATCTCGTTGATCTTTAGTTTTGTCCGTAAGCCTTTTAAATTATGTCTCTATTTGATGTCTTTCATCCGCACCCATAAGATCAAGTTCAATTGTCTCACTATCACTTTCATCATCATCAAGTGGATGGAGAAACGTATCACTAGAGGATAACAAACTCATACCTGATAGTTCTTTTGCTTGTTCATCTTCATTTTGAGGTGATTCTGAATCTGAAGTGTTGCTTCCACAAATTCCCCAATCGATTCTTCCACTATCATAGTTCCTCTAAGATGTCTTCTTCTTTTGATGCGCTTTCTTCTTTAGCTTCTTTCCCATTGTTTTATGGATCTCCTTTAAGCGATCAAATTTCTATCAAAGGACTTGCTCTGTTACCAATTGTTGGAAATAATACTGAGAGGGGGGTGAATCAGTATTATCAAATCAAACACTTTTTCATTTTCATACTCAGATATATACATATATCTGATATTATATATATATTATACATATATATATATATTATATATAAATATATTATATATATATATATATATATATATATATAATATATGTATATATATATATATTATATATATATATATATTATATATATATATATATTGTAATATATATATATTTATATATATATATATATTATGTATATTATATATATACATATATATATATATATATATATATATATTATATATATATATTATATATATTATATTATATATATATTTATTATATATTATAGATAGATGCTACTTCAGTTATGTAAACTTGCGTATACAGGCAACTGTGTCTAATGCAACTAGCCTATATCTAGTAAACTCATGATTCAGTTAATCCATTGAATGTTGATCTTCAATTAGTGCATCAAAACTTCATTAACCATATGAATAGTAAATAGGTGTAGTAAAATAGAACAAATCATCACACACAAGAAGCACACATAAACACTATGATGTAAGGTGGAAACCCAATATGGGTGAAAACCACCTGCTGCAATTTTTCTCTATCTTCTTTTAATAAGAAACTTCTTTTTACAATATTTCTGTACTAGGGTAGTCTTATACCAGTACGCAGGCTTCTACCTATAGAAGGCTACAACCTTCTCTTGTTCTCCAGCTTCTCCTAGAAGGGAGCTACAACCCCCTTAGCTCTTGTAATAGCTGATGTACGTAGGTGCTGACCTATAGAAGGCTACAACCTTCTTTCTTCCTCCAGGGACCACATTTCATAAATTTTCATACTGGATAATCCTAAATCACAACATCATATTTTGAAGCTCAAGTTTCATCCAATTTTCATACTAGACAAATTAGCAACATTGAAGCGCAAAATCAATTACTACTGCAATACAACCAATCATCAATCTCTAAATCACCCAACACTGAATCACTGAAACCATGTCAATAGAAACACAATCACCAAAACAAAAAGCAGATCACTGAACTCTGCAATAATATTTAGAGCCTGTTTTATCCTCAAAAATCATGCATCAAAGTGTATTTGCTACATGGAAAGAGCCAAACTAGCGTGTATACGCAACTTCACCAAATTGAACCAGCGTATATGTCATCAAATACTTACTTATAACTTCGCTGCACTTCCCAACTTCAGACATGCCCATATCATTACATAAAAAAGGATAGTATCTATGTTAGCAACCAGATCTAGTCCATCAGATCACATAAAGATAAGTCATTATGATCTTGATTCATTATTAGATCTCATCCATCAACACTGAAGCTCAACACAATCAACCAATTTGAATATGTAGAATATAAACACCAGTAAATAGTCACTAGAACTTAGAACTTTGCATCAACAACCAAAACCACTTATGACTTCAAATATCATAGTTCAAATGGTATATGCTACTTAGGTGTATCTAACCTGCATATATACACACTTTTATCAAAGTCAACCAGCGTATACTTTTGTAAATATTCATTCATAGTTTGCAGCTATTTGAGACTTGCTTTAGACCATAATTTTTACAAAACATTACATGCGTCAATATACAGATCTACAACAAGCATGCTCAAACCATATAAAGATGATTCATTCCAAGCCATAAAATCGTGATCCATCATTAGTCCTTGTTCTCCATCAACCGCTGAAATTCCTCCTTGGCTCAAATCAAGAAAAGCATCATAAACCCATAACCTGCATACTAGATTTCACACTTCATCAGATATTCAAGACTTTCTCAATGCCTTTGCCTAATGATCTTCTCTTCCTTTTATGGTCTTAGGTCTTACTCAATACAATGGTCCAAAACCACTTAGAACTAATACCTTGGTCTAAATACCATGGATCAATACCAAAATACCATGGTCCAAATTCCATGGACCCAAAAACTTAGTTTCCAACATGTACGCACTTTTCTGTGTGTGAAAGTGCGTGTATATGCATACGTGCCTTCTGCTCAATGAACCTGTGTATATACATTGCTTGGTCAGGGTAAATCTGTGTATAACTCTTTTTCTTTCATTTTGTGAGCCTGAACTGTGATTCAATACTCTTAACCTGTAGTACTTTGCTCTTCATCATCAAGGACATCACCTATATGATAATGTTAACATGTTGTACTGTGAACTATCATTTCCTTTGGACTGCCCTGCATCACATCTGTTAACACAAATACCATGTATTAATGTCACATCTAATATCTCTTGTGAAGATTCATCTAGTTACCATGTATAGGTGAGTTGTTCTGCTACAAGAGGGTTGCCATGAAGTACAACACATTCATCATAATGCCAACAAATCAATCACATGATCAACATCTTCTACATATCTCTTAATTAATGAAACATGGAAAACATCATGGGCTTTGACTGATGGTGGCAAAGAAAGTCTTTAAGCCACCGGTCCAATATTCTTAAGGATCTCAAAAGGCCCACAATACTAACGTGTTAGCTTGACACATGATCTAATCCTCAAGGATTTCCTTGCAGGCTTGATGTGCAAGTAAAAATGTTCCCCAACACAAAACACCTTTAATTCTCTATGATAATATGCATAACTTTTATGCGTATCTTGTTCTTACTATAAATTATTTTCAATAACCTACATCTCCTGCTCCATCTCTTGCAACATACCTGGCCCAACCAAAACCTTATTTACTGTATCACTCTAGCTAATAGGAGTATTGCAACTCTACCCATAGAGAGCCTCAGACAGACTCGTCTTCAAGGATTCATGATACCCATTATTATAAGAAATTTCCACTAGTGGAAGATACTCCTCCCACCTCCTCTACTAATGAATAAAATACATCCTCAACATTAACCTTCTCATTCCGCCCATATGTCTGTGGATGATAAGATGTACTGAAGGCTAACTCTGTCTCCAAGCCGAAAAACAACTCCTTCCAAAACCTAGAGGTGCACTTGGCATCTCTATCTAATATAATATTCTCGAGAACTCCATTCAACCTCACTATCTCCCTAATGAATATTTGAGATACCTCACTTTTGGTCCTCATATTTTTCATATTTTCCTTTCCTTATTTCTTAATCTTTATATTATTTTCCAAGTCTTTCCTGTGATTAGGCTATGCTAACTTGTGTTGTATGGAATTTAGTAGTATTTTATATTCATTTTTTATTTCATTATTCTATGAATGGATTTGATCATTAAAGTGTTATTTCCTAACAAATGGATCCTCATTATTGGGAAATAATCTATTTATACATCGATATTTGATGTTGTTTCCTTAAATGGTCGTGGCATACTGCATAAGCTTCAGGATGTTACACTCTGTTTGGAGTGAATTAGTTAAAGATGACCTCTCGACCTGGTTTTTTGGATGCAACAAGATATTTGTAACTTGAATGAGAATCCTGAGAATCTTTAGAGTCTTAGGATTTCTCATTATTAAAAATAGATTATCTGGTCTTTATCTTTTGCTAGTACGATATAAAAACTAGTGTTAAACCTCGAAATGGGTTATTCCAATTGTAATTTTATTTTTGACACAATCTCAAACTTGCGATTACATTAATTGTAACTAGTTATCTGTAATCGAATGGAAGTGTTTATTACTCAAATTTAGTCTACTGTGGTGACTCCACCATAAGGAAGTTCAATTCTAGATTTGGTCCTAATCCTGGAAACATCGATGTCTTCTCTTGCATAATTAATTTGTTGTTTTATTTTATTGTTCCAACTATTTATATTTGTGTAATTGTTCTTAATTTATCATTGCTGATTTGCTATATGGAATTCTCTATTTTGAATCAGGTTTATTGAAATCACTATAGAATAGTTCCTTTCTATTTAATCTATTAAGAGTATTGTTCTTAGTTGAATTGAGGCTTCTGTGATCCATAATAGTTGAAAGAATAACTTCCGCGTAAATCACATGGAGACAGACATTTGTCGATGTGTTTCGAACCAACAACGCATCGACAGATGTTTGTCTACATGTGATTTACGCCGAAGTTCTTCTTTCAAGTATTGTTCTTTCTTTCTATTTCTTGCAGATTATCATAGATTGTTATTATGTTTTCTTAATCACTTTCAACAATGTGATTTTGTAGCATTGTCTTTATATTTTGTAGTTGTTGTTCTCTAAGAAACAACTTGTTGTTCAATATGTTTTCTTTTTTTGTTTCCTTCAAAAGCTTGTAACGGTTAGTATTCGAATAGTTTGTGATAAATAGAGATTGCATCTTGAGTTGATTTCTTTAATATTGCATATTTTGTTTTCAATAGGTTCATAGAAAGTAAGCATATCCACATTTTTCTTGCATAAACTGTGTCGATAACCTTTAAATAAGAAAACAAAATATCGTGTAGATAAATTAATGTGAAACAGTTAGTTGGTCCTTTTAGGAAGGATTAATTGGACCAACATATTGGTGCCATTGTCGGGGAGGTTGTTAAAGAGAGTGTTAGTTGTATCCCTAGGGGATGGGTATTGGAGAGAAAAGGTAAGAAACTACACATGTAGTTAAGTAAAAATATTGTGCCAATGATTGCCCTTAGCTGATACATTTAGATTGTTTAGTGTGTGTGAATAGAAAGAAGCATATGACTAGGAACCAAATAAATATAGATCACAAATCCACCCCAAAAATCACCAGAACCCAAGGTCAAGTTGGCATTGGAAGAATGAATTTTATAGATGAAATCGTTCACAGATCAGAATCTCAAGCATCGATAGGTCCTCGAGCAGTGTTTGGGAAGGGTTTAATAGTATTACCCTTCGAGTAGCAGGGTTATTTGATGCAACTAATGTTGAGATTCATGAAAAAAATTAGGATCTGAGGAGATCTTTCAAGAAATATATGTTGGGTATCTCAATCATTCTTATAAGAATGAGGGGTAATCTTGCAATTTAAGAGAAGGGGGAGATGAGAGAAGCCAACCGTACCCATAACATTCTGAGTAGGACTTCCCTATAACACCCATTATGAGGCAAGGAAATTAATTTCTTGATATAAGTAGTGTTGTGAGACCTAGTCGAGGTCTAGATCCCCATCCGCATATTATTCTTTAGATATTACCTCCTGATTATGGGATCCCTGAAGATTACTGACAAATCTCTAACAAAATGGAAAATTTAGTAATAGGAATGAAAAATTAAACCATTGAATATCCTATTGTTGACCCATAGGCTAATGCATCAATGAAGGCTATCCTGTTGCAAAATCTTCCAAACTTCCATGGAATGGCCTCTAAAGATTCCAATGAATTTTTGTTTGTGTTCGATGTCTTACTTAGAGGATATTATTAGACTACTCACCCCCAAAAATTAAAGTTGTTTCCTTCTACCTTAAAGGGAAGAGTACTACGATGGTACTATAACTTCATGGGACCAAATGAAAGAAGATTTCCTTAGTAAGTATCAAGATTATTGCCAATCTAGGGATCTAAGGGAAGAAATATTTAGGATGATATTAGAATAATATTAAAATTTGGAAGAATGTGTTGAAATATTTCAATATAATTTACAGAGATCACCATACACTACTTTACCTAAGGATGTTTTGAAAACTACTTTGATTAGAGGTGTGAAATAAGAATGGATAGAAACACTTAATTTAATGGGGAAAGGTGACATTTCCAAAGAAGAATATGACAACATTGTAAAACTGTGTATCAGGTGTTCACAAGGGAGTACATGAACCAAGCCTGGGACTCGCCATCCTATTAGCAGATCTAGTAGAATTACAGGGGGAGGAGTTACACGAGAAAATATTGGTAATATTTTAGAAGATTTAAAACTGATAATTTCAAAACACTAAAAACACAGTTGGATTATTTACAGGTAAAATAGGAAAAGGCTGAAACTGAACATGCATTGTCTATCTTTTTTGTCCTCGTTGTTGGAAGAAGCATAGTCACAGAGAATTTACATTGGAAACAATCGAGATATGGGCTATTTCCTCCAAACATCATTTGACTAATCTCTATCCTTCTCTTCCTAGGTTGAAATATTTATTTAAGGAAGCATAAGAAGAGTAACTAGCGTATTTTGTGGCATAACAATGAAAATGGAAAAACATCCCATCAGGTATGTCACAGGACCCTTCTGTATTTGTTTCTGGACAATTTCGTTAACAACAATTTCTTGGATTAAATTGGCAGGGCCAACAACATTCTCCTAAAAACTGGAAGTCAGAGACATACAGTTTATCACCCTAGACAAGTCACTCATTCCCTGACCCTCTTGGATGAATCAACAATATTCCACAACTTCATGGAAAACTACACCAAATAATTCATACTCTTTGCAACAGGAAATTCAACCTACTCAAGGGCCAATGTGGTCCTAGAATTAGCAACACCCCACTGGACAAATTAATCAACCAATGGGAGCAATGCCTTAGCCATAAAATCAACCACGAGTGTTATAGACATATTTGGGCAGTGCAACCCCAATCTTATATGTCCATAAACCAAGGGCTTCTAAGCCCCTAAAAGTGTTGTTTCATACCCTAAAGGAACAAGGTCAACTGATTACATCATCTCCCAAAAGTTCTCCATGCAAAACTACTCAGAACTTGTCAAAACTAGACCATCTCACCTGCTCCATGGTCAGGATGCGATGCATCTCACCTAATGCACACGGGAGGTGTGATGTATCCTAGAAGGCCCTTCTAGAGGGTGCGATGGGCAAGAGTAGACAAATGGCAGAGACAATTTTCAAGGTGGATGATCATGGAATCTTCCAGATACTTCTCCTGTGACACTTTCCTCTCTGAATTCGCCCAGGGATGAGTAAGAGATCATGAAATTTCCAAGTGGAACCAAGAAATATCAAAGAAATGACACTAATAAAAAACCCAGAAGCTAACTCACCCACTTGCAAACATCTATATATAGATCCCTCATCCTAGAGATCCAGAGGCTGGAATTTTGTATCTTGTAAGGAAGTGTTGTTGGTTTCTCTATGGAACATCATAGTGTTGGGTGATCTAGCTTTTTATGAGGTGAAGAGGGCTTTCATGCTGGGAGGATGGCATTGGTTCAGATCAATGGGTTGTAATCCTCTCTTCTACTACTTCTATCAATAAAGTTATTTGAGTTTTCCTCCATATTATTATATATCTCTGAATCTTGTATTGATATATGAATTTGTATGGTTAATATATATCTGATCCTTTATTATTTATGGTTATAGATATATATTCTTTGACGATATTATGTTTCTTTGACTCTACAGGTGTTCTTTGAAGCGAGACAAGTAAGGAAGGAGTGGTAAAGATCTGTCAAAGAGGAGAGGAAACAAGCAAGGAGCCAAGCGAAAGACTGAGGTTGGTACTCTTTGCTTCTCTCTCATCTATTTCTCATAAAGGAAAACACAAGTGACTTTAGTTTGTTTGTTTCTAAGATAGCTACCCATCTTAGTGGGACTATCAGCTCTAAATGGACACTAGTTTTCCTGATAACAAAATGACGACTCCACTGGGGATCAAATAGCTTGTTTGCTTGTTTCTATTTTTTTTCTTTATAAACCACAGACAGAGCCTGAAGTTAAGCCAACTAGCCTTCGAACTTCTTTTTCTATGCAACTGCAAAGTAGATCAACGTTGCTTCGGTCAATCTCCAGGTTAGTTTATAAACTAGACATATGACTTACAAACATCCTAAGTGCCCTAGTGGTGGCTCAAGTAACCTCATTATATCAGCCCGTATGATTTTTGTTTACTACCTATCATTAGCTCAGCCTAAATCCCTAAACTAAGTTGCAAATTGTGAACAAAAACCAAGCCCAGTCTCATCCCTGGACCATCGTACTATCTCTCATTAGCAGTCTGGATGCATCGTACCTCCCGTGTGTTGAAGGTGAGGTGCATCCTTGTTTCCCTGTGTTACAGGTGCGATGATTAGGTAAGACTATTTCTGCCTCCAGATTTTGGTTTTCACTTCATTGTCTTTAGCTTTATTCAGTAGTTTTTCTGTCTATGATCAATATATCACTGTTGAAACTCCCTTCCTTTGCATTATTCAGCCTCCATTCATAAATAATTGTGAATGTTTTTATGTATTTTTCATCATTTACAATTCCCCTTTGCAAACAGTAGCTTAATCGAACTGTCATCTTTTTATTTGAAAGTGTCACAAGTGTCGTTTTCAGTCAAAGAAAAGAATCTTCCTCTTTTAGATAGTCAATTACACTTTTTCTCTTGTATTTGATTTGAATTAATAGTATTTCAAGTGTCAAAAGTAATTCTCTATTAAAAATTGCAAAGTGTCGTCTTAGTCTTCCTTTCATTTTTTGAAAAGAAAATTGTTAGTACTGTCGCTTTGAAAGAAAGATAGTTCAAATCTGTACTTAGCATTATTTTTGCCATTCACACATTAAGAAAGTGGAAAACAAATACATGCATGTGCATTTTCATTTAGACTGCTTGTGGAAATTGATTTAGGACAATGCATCTTAGTGTGTGCTCTCTACTTTTTGTCGAAAGAATTTCGCTTCTCTTTCCTTAGTAGCTAGGATTTTCATTGCAAAAAGAGAAATAAACGTCTGTTTATCATCCTAGATTGCATATTTAAGAATTGTATATCTACATCACACAATGAACCTTAAAGGAAAACTTCTTAAGAAAGATCAAAATTAAAATAAATTTCAATGAACATAAAAATGCTTTGGAACTTAAAGCACAACATTTAGAAGTCTAGGCTAGAGACGTATTTCAGCATCGTAAAGCCTTGTAACTATCGCTTTTATTGTAGGTTGGGTGATTCCTCCTCTTTGAGACAACAAGTTCTAGTACAGACTTGTTCTCCCACATACTATCGAGTACATATTGGGAGACCACAATAGGCTACATCCTTTATCTTTAGGAAGTCGTGTCTGCCGCCCTATCAATCGCAATGCACTGAACACAACATTCGGGAAGATTGACTGCCATACCATAAAAAGTATTATGCATTTTTGTGATTGGTTTGGTAATCCCTCTATCTAGATTTCTAGAGTAGTCACTTTCTTTCCTTTTCAGACTCTTTACAAGAAAAGGTCCATCTGAGCACTTGTCACTTCAGGTTCATTAACAATCGAAGGCGACTAGAGTCATCTTTAGCTTTTTCTCGACTCTTAAAAATTGAAAAAGCAAGTTGTGTCAAAGCATCATAAAATTCATTTAATTTGAAATCATTTTTTTCCCCTTTTTATTTTGATTTGATCAAGTAATCCACAATCGTGGAAGAAAGTCAATCAAAGCCCTATTGTTCACGGAGACTAATGAGTCAACTGTCTTTGACTCTAGAAATGAAACCATTCTGGGCCAAGCGAACTCGTTTAACTCGGTTGAAGTCTCCTGGTTTGTTTGAAACCTGTGTTTCAACATCCTCAAAGACTCCAGTTATTCCAACTATTTCTAGTATCCCTGCCTCTACAGAAGAAGTTTCGCAACTACAAGAGGACACTAGAACTAATCGTAGTGTAGTCGAAAACACTTCTATTTATGAACCAGCTCCTTCTAGTGTTGATTCAGAAGGTGTTACCCCTACAGCATCTATCGCTGTAGAGTCTATATCTTCTTCGGAACCAGAAATACTTTATAGACCTGACGGTCTACCTCTTCCACCTGGATTGATTGCTATAGAATAGATTACGGAGGATCTTCCATCCACTACTCGATGGCATTTTGGAACTGGGATCCACCTACATTCTTCTACTTTAGAAGTTATCTCCCTTCATCACAAGTTCCTGTAGAATCGCTAGGAAGTCTTTTGGATAGACACGATATGTCTAAATGACCATCGAAATCTAGGATTGTGTCATCTGACACAGGAGCAACAGAACCTCATGCCGCCACTCCGACAATGTTCACTGGTGTATCATTTGTCCCAACTAGTTCTCAACCACTAGATGGAGTCCACCCAGGGATTGTGTCAACAATATGGTTTGTTCCTATTTGCTCATCCGAAACATTATATGGAATCTCTTATGTTGAGTCTCAGCAAATTGATCCTTCACAATAGTATCAATTTGGGTAGTTCGGTCTTCAAAGGCCAATTTTCCCTTTGAGCATTGGATTGCCGCCATATGGGGGGCAATATGCCTTTTCATTATTTCCTCCAAGAGAACAACCATATCGGAGTTCACAATAGAATTCGGGTCAGGCTAGAATCACATCCAGTGGTTGGATACTAATACTGCCTCAACAACCAAGAGTTGTATATTCTATACATCTAGATCAACCTGTGTCGAATATTCCCACTACACCGGCTATTGTGACGGTGTCATAAGTACAAGCATTGCCTGTTGTATGTCAACCTCAAGTTTCTCAAGTTGTAATGCAACAACCTCTTGTTTCCGTGACTCAATCAGAACTGTTGATTAGTGGATCCTTAATTAAAGCGACCCAAGTTCAAACGGGTACCATAACCCCTCATCTTGGTCAAAAATCCAGTATTGGGCATAACAAATGGTCTCACAACCATCGCTGGTGCAATATCAACAACCGCAATTCCAACAAATGTACTGAGGACCTGAGCAACAAATATTTGAACGTAATGGGAAGTCATATATTCAAAACGGTTACCAACAATCATATCATAATGTTTACGCCCATCAACCTTATCAAAGTTATCAGTATCAAATATGTTATGCTAGCATGCAAAGACCCACAGCTCAGGCGATCCCATCTTATCCTAGGTGTTATGCTCCTATACCAATAGGTGTCATATTTCATGATTGACTTGATGAGCTCTGTAATATGTTCATACATTTTCTTGTTGCAAAGGTTTTCCATATTTTCAAAAAATCCAAAAGTTTAAAAAATGTAAAGAGGGTATACTCTAAAAGAAAAATTAAAGGGTAAAAAGAATAAAAATGGTCAAAAAAGTGAAAGAAATGAACCCCAAATAAAAATAGACCAGGAAAGTGTGCAAGTCTAAATGCCACTACTTTTTCATTTTCTGTAATAAGCATTCTGTGCAGCTTGTTAACCTATGCCACAATTGATAAAGATTCAAACAACTTAAAATTGGCTCATTCATATTTGAATTTCATGTTGTAGAATAGAGAATAAAATCTGACCAAACTATTTAAACTTTGCAGATAAGTAGATAGGTAGAGTAAATAAAAGGAGCTCAACAGTTCAATCTGAGCCCTTGGATGTAATAAGTGCAGACTTAGATAGGCTTGAAATGTAAAGAAAAGAAAAGTTGATAAGGGTTTTCCAGTCTAAGTGCACCCAAATAAAGAAGAAAAAATGTTAGGCTAAAGTAGGTAGGTAAGTAGATGGTGTTGCAGAATTACTTGTGATGAATTATGTCTATAAATCTGTTGATCTTTACTTTTATCACAAGTGCAAGGCAGACATTACACTTGATACAGTTCAAGCAAGACAATGTTAAGTAATTAACTTCCATTCACATTTTTCCCTAAAGATTTCACTAATTTCCCCTAAGTATTAAGGTCTTTGAAAATCAAAGGGGCTCAGAGCATTTCTCTGACTTTTGGAGAGACCGGACCCTCGGCCCAATGATCTAAAAGCCTTAGTACTGAAAATCATCCAACCATCATCCATTTCATTTCATAAAATTTGCCTAAGTAAAATTCCTATTTTACTTAGGAAAATACAGAATATCACCTGAAAAACCCCTTTACCCACTTTAACCTAAGTTTAATGTAAATTTCTAACATTTACTTAGCTCTTATTCTCATTTTATTTCATATCAACTTCTAATATCTATTATATAAATCCCGAAAACATTAACCCATTCCCCGTAATATTCAACTATGAAAAACCCCGCCATTTTATATAATTCCCACCCTGGTTAAATATAACCATATGCGTTGTTTAAGAAGGATTAATAAATTTATCCAAAATTTATTAATAACCTTCCCCGCCACACTATATGGAATTAGTTAATCCTCTGGGTTAATTAATAACCAACCTCAACCAATAGAATTGACCCCGATATGATTTAAGCATTAATAAACACGTCGGTCCTGCATACATAACTCCTCGCCATCTCCAATTACCGTCAGCCATCCGATCATCCCCTTTTCATCCAACGGTCGATGGCAATATCGTGCCCCCCTTGGTGACTATGCTTTAACTTGTGATCACCAAGCGATTTTCTGCCCGTCACGCCGCCACGCGTCACGCCGCCAATATGCTCGCTCGCCCCTGGCCAAAAACCGCCTAGCCTCAAAAGAAGTGCAATCCAAAGGGCTTACCACCCTCCATATAACGACAAAGCGTCACATCACACTTACGTCATCCACCCAATAAATACAAAAAAGACCCACCCACCTGACCAGAAAGACTACAACAACGAGCCCGTGGCCTGTCAACCAACCTGCCATTGTATGATCTTCTCTTTAACACAGGTATTTATCTAGTTTACCCTGCAACCCTACAATTACAGCTTTTTACTGAGAATTCAAATAGAGAAGGCCAAATTCAAGTTAAGAACATTCTGTAAATGCCAAAAAAGAGCCCAATCATGTTGTTTGATCCATCTTCCCACAGAAAGCTCGAATTCTACTTTGAATACACAAGAACTAAAGATGGAAACCCCTATAGCTTTGAATGTCGCACCCATGAATGATCCTGATAGAGACTTAGATTATCTACCTTTGGCCGATAAATACTTTTAGATAAAAGACTTAGCTAGTGATAGTAACCATCTTAAAATCTTCTGCCAAATCAAAGATAGTTATCTGAATAAGTGTGACATTTTTGGACTGTGGGAATCCAACCTTGACATGTATTTTCTTCCCTCAGTTCATGTTTTCCCAGAGATAATTCATCATTGCTATGCTAATTATGATCCAACCCAAAAAGTTGTTATGTCCTCATTCCAAACTGTTCTTTTCTGCATAACTGCTCAATGCATCAATGAAATGATACAACTCCACTCCACTCAGCCCCTTGCTCCTCTTTCCATGGGGTACCTACTTGAAAAATCGCCTCAGTTATGTCAATCGGAAATAAACCGTATTGATCAAACCTTCATGTTACCAAACTACCAGCCCAAAGGTCCACCTCCTTATCTACAAACTTGCTTCATTGAAATGAGAAGACTCATTGTTGATATGATATCCTTGATAATGGGCTTTAACTCTAGTGAATATGTTGATGATATTACCTTAGTGTTACTATCAATATTCACTCCAGGATAGCCCCCTGTTGTCAGATATAACTATGCTTCTTATATTGCCAACAAAATCCATGATCAATTCCTGAATTTGGAAAGAGGAGTTTTCAAATATACCTCTTTCATATAATATCTCATGTTATACTATTAGTCAGATAACTTTCCATTCCCTGTCAAAAAACTGGACACTAGAGGGAATCCTAGATTTGTCATCTTTTGGAGTTCAATCTTTCATAATACCCTTGAGTCCCATTAAAATTATAATGAGTTCATTGACTTATTTGTACATCCAGCAACCTCTCTATTGATAGGAGTTTCCCCTCCTAAGATCAGTGGTGACATGAAGAAAAATCTCCAACTCTTAATGAAATATAGGATAGGTGACTGGTACCTATACAAAAATCAGGATGTATGGGTGTGAACTTTGCCCTTTCAAGTTACCCAAGTATGTTCCCATGAGATTGTTTGCCTTGGAGTATTTTAGGCAAATCTTAAATGCAGATTTAGTCCATTTTTGTGGTGCCAAGTAAAAAACTCAGTTAAGAATCAAAAACCAACTAGGCCCTTTTTTCATCAATAGCAGGGATGCATGGAGAGAAGTTGAAATCATTTTAGAAGATCGCCTTAGACTACAAAAGAGTTTTAGGTGTGTGCCATCTGGCCCCAACAGTTTTATATGTGACAGAAGGACAAAGAACAGATTATCCTCTTATATTCATCATAGGATCCTAGAAATAGATCAGTTTGAAAACTTATATGAATGGGTAGAAGGGACCCTGATAGAAGATGTTAGTGAATAGGAGAACATGGAAAATGCTATGAAGGATCTTGACAAAACCCTTGATTTGGATTATTTTGGGCAGGTACCATTCAAACTATCTCAACAATCAGCAATTGGCACATCCGTTGCTGGAACTTCTCAACAACATCCACAAGAAGCCCACATACCAGCTACAAGAACATCCAAAGGCAAAGAAACAGAGACCACATAGCAGCCTACAATGTTAGATCAGCCTGGGATGTCCCAAGAACAGAGTCAAGTACAAACTCCTCCAGCCAAAACTAAAGCAACAACAATTCCAGCATTGCAAACTCCTCTAAATGAGGAAAGAATTAAAAAGAGAGACATAGAAACCACCACACCTATCAGTGGACCCACAGGAGAGCTTGGAGCAAAGAGGCAAAGACTAAACCCTCTGTCAGAAGAGGAAATAATTGAAGAAACTGTAGATAGCCAAAGAGAAGAAAGAGCTAGCCAACAAAATTTTACAGTGGGAGGAACATCTGCTAGCTCACAATGCAAGAGTTAGAAAGACAACACAGTACATAAGTGTCATCCCTCGAGCCACAAAGCAAACAGGCCTCAGACATCAAGAAGACATTCACAGAGATAAAAGCCAGAAATGATCCCGTAAGACTTCAAATTTACAGTAAGTATTTGAAAATGGCCCCCACAAACCAGCAGAGAATAATGTTAGCCTATGACATTAAAGAAGGCAAAATGTTAATGAGTTTCTTTAAGACAAAGGTACAACAACCCCAGTTAGCGGTAGATTGCATCAGAACAAACTTGGAGGTCCTAGCCAAATATATTCATCCTATGGACCAAATTGAACTTGACAAGCAGACAGGGGAGATGGTCTATTCCACACTGGCTGACAAAGCAATGTTGGCCCACAAGCTGCAAGACTCCTTGGACAATACAACTGCTCAACTAAACTTGGAGAAAGCCTCTTCTCTGGCCAAGGATAACAGAATAAAATCATTTGAAGAAATCATCATGGAATTGGGACATGATCCCAAAGATGCTAAAGGCATAAAAGCACTAAGCAAGAAAAAAGAAGAGGACATTGTTACCCTGAGGAAACAGCTAAAGCTACCTCCTTCAAGGAATTCCCAAATTGTAGAAGTTATACAACAGAAATCTTAAGAGGAGATGATGGACCTGCTCTTGAAACTTAATGAAAGATTGAATGATAAATAGCAGGAATTAGAAAAATCACTAAAGGAAAAGCAGGGAGATTCGACCTCTCAGCCTCTTGAGGTAATCCCGATGGTCTTAACTGCAGTCCCCTCTACACTTGGAACAACATTAGATCCAAATGTCCCAGCAGCCACAACAGAGGTGATCACAGGTACAATTGCAACAGGTACATCAACAGTGGGAACAACACCAGGCAACAGTGCTAATTTAAGCACAGAAGAACTAATAAAGGCCATGGAAGAAATGAGCAAGTTACAGAGTTGAAAAAGGTAAAAGAACAATTGGCTAAGGCAGAGAGAAATTATGATATCTCCAAAATAAGTGTTGTGGAAAAAACTAGGGAGATTAAAGCCTTAGAAAGTAAGGTGAAAAATTTAGAAAAAGAGCTCACTTTTGATAAGCCCTTAGCAGAGATCAAGAAAATCCTTTGGGTCAACATCATTAAATCTACAAATGATGTGTGGCCATCTATCCAAGTGATCTATGAACAAATTGATTTAGTGAAAGCAGCACAGAAAGAAATTCAAAAGACAAGAGCTTTGTTAGGACAAATGCCAGATGAAGCCAATAGGCTTATACATTTTTTGAATAACAGAAATAGAGAACAACTAGAAGAACTTGGCATCTCAGATAGGATAGACACCATTTTGGAAATCAAAAGGGTTCTAACCAAGAGAAATTTGATGCAGAACTTAGAGAGAAGGTGGCAGGATATGCAGGTGGAAATTAATTCTTTTATGGAGCAGTTCACAATTTTGCAGAATAAAAGACTACCAAGTCCTTTGGTCATTAATGACAGATTAATGAATCATATTGATTATGTAGACAAGTTGAATAAATATGCTGACAATCAAGCAAGCTCATCAACAATTGCATCAGGAATAAAATCACTCCCCATAAGCTGAGTTCTCTATAACAACTTAGAGAACTTATTCTATATTGAGCATGAGGTAAAGCACTTGTTTACAATCTAGCCTAACTTCTTCAGATATACAAAGACTGATGAAACTCTGAGAAAACTTCAGAAGCACAAGTTGCTAGAGCAAAAATGGTGGGAAGACATGTTAGAAATTTTGTAAATTTGATCTTTGGTAAAAGGTAAATTTTAAGCTATTTACCATAGTAAGATGAAAAAAGGTGAATAGGGATCAAAAAAAGTTGAAGTGTATCAGAACAGGTAAAGAGTGTCAGTCAAAACAGAGCAGCCAGCACGAAGTTGCCTCCAGCACACTCAGCACAAAAAGGAACAACACAACATCAGTTTACTTTCCTCTTATCTTCGAGACTAGTTGTCTCTATTTTATTGTAAAAAATTATTAGTCATCACTAGAATATATCTCTCTGTTATGAGATATTTTGTGTATAATATTTTGTATAAATACTCCCTCAATTGGAGTATTGAATCTGGATTCATATACATTGTTGTACTATTGGTTTTTTGGAATAAAGTGCTGATTGGATCAAACTTTCGTATGGCTTGCTGGATAAAGAATTGAGACACAGGACTCTCCACGGATTTCTTGAATCAAACATCGGATCAATAAGTCCTCTATACCTTGTGTTTTAAAGTTTTTCTTGTTTCTTATATCATTTATGTTTCATATCTAAATGATAAACAAAAAGGAGTAATTCAGAATATGCTTGATTGCACTCTGTCTTCAAAAGTTATTATTCTCTATGTTTTCTTCTGAATTAGAATAAACAGTGAAATTTTAATTGCTCCTGTTTTCTAGTTCTGTCACTTTGATTATTATTTAAAGAATAATTAACTGCTCTTTATAAGTAATCAATTCCAATTTCATCTTTTCAAAAGGGTTGAAGGATTCTTAATTTCCCTTCACCCATTTTGAAACCTTTCCATTTATTCCAAAATCATTGTTTGTTCTTTGTCTGATTATCTCGCTCTGTGAAACCATCTTTTGTTAAGAAACCAAGTCCAGCTAAGCCATCTTCCCTGACCCCATTAGCCCAATGGCCTAAACTATTAAGTCTTATCCCTTTGCTATTGAATCTCACCACCGAAATTCAAACAAAACTCCTAAACTCCACAACTAGCCTAATATCTTTAAAAACAAAGCTAAAACTTAAAAGGAGATCCCTCTCTAGATGCAGATTGGCTAGAATCTGTATCTAAAAGATTGGTTTGTGATTACCTCGTCCTTCTTTCCCTTTCTTACAACTTTTGGGAAAACCTGAGTGATCACATAGTGACAACTACACTAGGGAACCTGAATAATTTGTTTGTTACTATTGTCTACTTTCTAAGCTACAGACGGAGCCTGAAGTTAACCAGGTATCCTTTGAAATGCTTTTGCTTTGTAATTGCAGAAGTAAATGAATGCTACTTTAGTCTATCTCTGGTCTAGCTTATATATTGGACATTTGGTTCCAAATACTTGATCAGTTCCTCTTTTCAAATAAGTCTTTAAGAAAGTTTAAAACCCATATCTAAAAGCTTCTTAAAGAGATTGTTAAAGTTGTATTGTGAAACCCATTTATAGAAAAACTAAAAAAAGTATACCTAGAAACCTGGCTTTAGAAAGGATTTGTTATACTAGATCTAATCTTGATCCAAATCCACCACCTGTGTTCGAAAATCATAATCTTATTCCTAGGATTCTTTGGAAGCAAGAGAGCCAAGACAGTTCTGCTAGTTCTTGGCCTCTATACAGATCAAGATCTTGTCCTGTGAAGTGGATTTACCTTGAGGACAAAATTTTTGATGAGTGGTTTGAGACCTCTTTATTTTTAACCTTTTCAGAGTCAAGGTTATTCCATGCAGTTCATGATCCTGTATTTATTGAGGATTTGCAACTTGAAGTTGTAACGTCACACCTTGAAAGACATTTGCATAACTCCATTTAGTCAGAGCTTACCTCTTAAGGAACACCAAACCTTTCTATAATCACTACAACCTCTCCAAGTTCATCATCAACACCTCCGACTTCCCAACCTCAAGCTATTCCTTCCACCCCTTCATCTACAACTCATATTCTCATTGTCATCCCTACCATACCAGTTGTCACATCTATTCCTGCAACGATGGAAAACATATACACTCTCCTGAACTTACCTACCAACTTGGGTGCTATGCCCTAAGACTATTAGAGTAAGATTACCCCATTTGATGGTACTGGCACTTACACAGCTCAACAACATACTAAGAAAATGACCGACTATTTTGAAATATATGTTGATGTTGATAATGTTAGAATGAGAGTATTTGTACAAAGTTTGAATGGAGATGTTAGAACTTGGTTCATAGCCCTTCCTGCAAATAGTATCAATGACCTACAAGATCTATATCAGACATTCTTGAATAGATGGGAAAAGAAGAAAGATCCTCTCCACTTTCTATTATAATATGAAAGCCTGAAAAGAGGCACCCAAGAAACTGTCCAAGATTACTGTACCAGGTTCAATAATGTTTACCAGGCTATCCCTCAAAATCTTATACCTCCTCCAGATTTGGCATTAATCAAATTCCCTGATGGATTTGATTCTGATATGCCATACTAACTTAGGAAAAGAGCTCCCCGAACCTTAGAAGAGATGCAAAGTATAGCTGCCAATGTTGAAGCCAACCTGATATCTAAACGAGCTAGAGCCAAAGCTGAAAGGAGGATACCTTTTAAAAAGGAACCTTCTGCCTTTAAACAAAAATTAGATGCTATTATTAAAGGAATGAATAGGCTTGGGAACTTTGGACCTGACCAAAACATTAGGCCCCCATTCCAGGAAAATTATGTTGAAGCCTCAACTTCCGATGAACCAACATAGGACACTCAAATTAGTTTTATGGGACTCAACAATGAACTACAAATTTTCTTGACCCAAGAGGATCAAGAAGCTCACATGCTTAAACAATTCCAAACTTAGTCAGGTGAATCATTTGACTTTAGAGAGGGATATGATACAACTATTTATGGAGTCCACAAACAATACAATCTGAGGAGTAGAAGAATATATGTTCTTGAAACCAACAAACAAAAAGATATAAAACAACCCAACAAAGGTAAGATCAATACCACCCCTGTACATATTCTTTCCAGAAATAATCCTAATCCAAATAACCCAATTATTGAAGATGTATCCGATAATCAACCACATAACAGATGATCTTCCACTTCTATTCCTCCCAAAGGAAATGTAGAAGAACCTCCAGAAGTTGATTTGGAAACAACTTCAGCCCATAACCCCACTCCTGAAAAGGAGAGAAACACAGAAAATACAGCAGAAAAAGAGAATCCAATTGTCCTATATACAAGAACTCAAACTAAAAAACCTTTTAATCTTGAGACTAAAGTAGGCAAATTAAAAATAGTTGTTCCATTGTCAAAATTAGCTAAACATGATGTCTACAGAGGTCAAATCAGTAGATCACTCCAAATTTCTATGAATGAAGATTCAGTAAATGTTTTTGACGACCAACCTGAATTGATATTTGGCCCAAGGTAAATGGAAAATCAGTAGATGGAGGAATCCCTCCTTTCTATGTAAGTATGAACATACATAATAAAATACTTCATAATTCCATGTTTGATTCTGGTGCTTCTCATACCTTAATGCCTAAATCTGTGATGGAAAAACTAGACCTAGACATCACCCGGCCATATAAAGACCTTTTCTCTTTTGATTCAAGTCAGGTCAGATGTCTAGGATTGATCAAAGACCTATGTGTATCGCTAGTCCAATATCCTGCCAAAACCATCTTAATGGACATAGTAGTAGTTGATATTCCACTAAAGTATGGTATGTTATTGTCTAGATCTTGGGGTGCAAAGCTTTAAGGATCTCTCCAATTGGACATATCTTATGCTACTATTTCAGTATTTGGTCAACCAAAGAAACTATACAAAGAAACTTTAATGAAATATGTAGTAAGTAGCCAGGAGCAACCTCAAAATTTCACTATCTACTCCATTCACTCTGATATGGATTCTTTCATTCTCTACTATGCTAAAATTGATCCCTCAACTAAAGCAAAAGTTTTAGCAGTTGAACAAGAAGAACTTCCAAATGAAAAGTCTAGTGTTCTAATTCAAAAAATTTCTGAGAGCAATGATACATCAAATACTCAAAAGGAACTAGAAGAAACTAAAAAACCGGATCTTCCTATTAAAAAAATCCCTGAGACTCCTGATACTATCTATGAACATGAGATCCTTTGGTACTTAGAATTTGATGGTTCAGTTAATAAATTAGGAGCACGAACAGGAATTTGGGTGCACAATCTCGAAAATGATCATGTTGAAGGTCACGCCTACAAATTAAACTTTAGATGCACTAATAATATGGCTGAATACGAAGCTTTGTTGCTAGGTATTAAACCAATCAAGTTTAGGGGAAATTAGGGTATCGGTTCTAGGAGATTATGATTTAATCATTCAACAGATAAAAGGGAACTTTCTCACAAATTATCCTAGATTAATATCTTACAAAGGAACAGTGGTTGAGATTCTCAATACATTTCTAGAAACTCAGCTTGCTAAAATCCCCAGAAAACATAATTTGCAAGCTTATAATCTGGCAATGTTTGCTAGCACCTGTAAATTACCATTTGAGCCCAATCATTAGTTCACAGCTGAGATTAGACACAGGCCAGCCATACCTGACAATGTAAAGAACTGGAAAGTGTTTGACAATGATATTCAGATTAACAATTTCCTAACCTTAGAAGAAGATTTTTTTAGCACTAATACAGATATAAATACTGTTATTGAGTTAAATCAAATAAATCAGATAGAAACAGACATTTCAGCAAAAAGTGCAACTCCAATGCTTCACCCAACAAAATTTACCAATAAAGAAATGCATGATCTCAAAGAAATGGACATTGATGAAATTATTGAAGGAGAATTTGAAGTTATTAATTTGGAAGATAATCAATTGCCTAAAGGATTAACTCCTTTAGAAGATCTCTTTGATTTTAATGATATCCCAAAGAAACCCAAGATGGAACCTCTAAAAGCAAATATTGAAGACTATAACTTGGGAACTGAAGAAAATCCGAAAATGGTAAAATTATCCAAATCTTTACCCCCTGATCAAAAACTCAAAAATGTTGAATTAATGAGAGAATTATAGGACATCTTTCCCTAGAGCTATGAAGATCTGAAATCTTATGATACCTCTATAATTCAACATACAATACCTCTAAAGGAAAATCAAAAGACATTTAAACAAAATATTAGAAGGATTAACCCTATACTGCTTCCCTTAATTGAAAAAGAAATCAAAAGAATGTATGAAGCAGGGATAATTTCTCCTATTTGATTTTCAGAGTGGATTTCCAACTTAGTACCTACTAAGAAAAAGACTGGAGAAACTAGGCTTTGTGTTGATTTAAGAACTGTAAATAAGGTTCCTTTGAAGGACAATTACGTTTTACCTAAGATGGATCATATTTTACAAAGGGTGGTAGGTGCTTCTAGGATTTCACTTTTGGATGGGTTCTCAGGCTATAGCCAGATTCTAGTTCATCTTGCTGACAAAAAAAAACTACTTTTACAACACCATGGGGAACATTAAAGTATGTTAAAATGCCTTTTGGACTTAAGAATGCAAATTTCTTGGTCATATATGTAGATGACCTGACTATTTTTTCTAAATTAGATTAGCAACATTTAGATCATCTGAAACAAGTATTCTTAAAATGCAGACAATATGGAATTTCTCTAAATCCTAAAAGGTCCCTGTTTGGTGTAGAGGAATGCAAACTCTTGGGCCATATCATCTCCAAAGATGGCATTAGAATTGATCCTGCTATAGTAGAAGCTATTTTGTAGATACCCCACCCCATAAATGTCAAAGAACTTCAAGCTTCCTAGGAAAGATTAACTTTTAAAGAAGACTTATATCTAACTTAGTTGAATTAATTATATTGCTTAATGATATGTTGAAAAAGGATTCAAAGGTTAAATGGGTAGTAGAAGCCAAACAAGCATTTGAGGAAATTAAAATGGCTTTGACCAAAACACCAGTCCTGACAAGTCCAAAGTTTGATAGAGACTTCATAATATTTTCATTTGCATCAGAGCACACTATATCAACTATTTTACTACAAAAGGATGATCAAGGATATGAGAAATCCATAGCCTTTTTTAGAAAAGCACTTAGGGATGCGCCTATAAAATAAAAAATCGTGGAAAAACAAGCCTATTCACTTGTGAAAGCTATTAAAGACTTTAGAGTCTACATATTGTACTCCCATGTAATAGCCTATGTACCAAATGTTGTTGTCAAAGGCATCTTGACCCAGGATGGAATTAAGGGCAAACGAGGTAAATGGATTGCTATTATATTGGAATATGATATTGAAATAAAACCTACAAAACTTATAAAAGGACAGGGATTGGCTAAACTCATGATTGAAACAAATTGTCAAGCCCTAGATATTAATGAACAGGAGATAGCGACTCCACAAATCAGCCAGGCCTTCTTAGATTCACCTTGCTATGCTGATATAATTTATGTATTATTAAACCTATAGGATCCTCTAGGGTTATCCATAACAAAGAAAAGGTTTTTAAAGATGAAAGCTTTAAAATTTTTTGTTTTAGATAATGTTCTCTTTTGGAAAAATCATGAAGGTATTCTATTGAATTGTTTAGTAAAAGAAGAAGCTGACAAGGTTCTTAAAGAATTTCATGCAGGACACTGTGGTGGACACCTTTATTGGAAATCAACTACAGACAAAATCCTGAAAGATGGATTTTATTGGCCAACCTTGTTCACTGATGTAAAGAAATTTGTCACTACTTGCCACAAATGTCATATTTTTGAAGGCAAGAGGAAACTGTTACCCTTACCCCTAAGACCAATTTCCACAGAAAAGCCCTTCCAACAATGGGGACTGGACTTCATTAGAGAAATCCACCCTCCCTCTTCTGGCCAACATAAATGGATTCTAACTACCACAGACTATTTCACCAAATGGATAGAATCGATTCCTTCTGGACAAGCCAATGACATAGTGATTATAGGATTCTTAAAAACCAACATACTGTCTAGATTTGGCTGTCCTGAAAATATCATCACTGATAATGCTGTTGCCTTCAAATCCAAGAAAATGGTAAGTTTCTGTAAAAAATACCATATCACTTTAGGCCATTCCACAACCTATTACCCTCAAGGTAATGGTCTAGCTGAGTCATTTTATAAAATCCTAATTAATATCATCAAGAAATTATTAGAAGAAAGCAAGAAAAATTGGCACAAGAAACTTACTAATGCACTATGGACAGACAGACTCACTACAAACAAATCTATTGGAACTAGCCCTTATGAACTAGTTTATGGCATGGAGGTTGTATTCCTTTCATATTTAGGAGTTCTTGTAATGAAACTACTTCAGGAAGCTCATGTGGAGCCCAATGATATTCAAAGGAGAATTAACCAAACTATCCATTTGTAGCAAACCAGAAAAGAAGTGTATCAAAGATCCCAAGTAGTATAAGAGAACCAAGGAAGAAGATTTTTACCTTGGAGACAAATTTTTAAGATGGAATTCCAGGAGAGAGGACAAAGGAAAACATGCGAAGTTTGACTTCCTATAGAAGGGAACTTTTATTATCCAGGCCTTACAAGGGAACAATACTTATTTTCTGAAGAACCTGGACGATACAGAAACAGAAGAAGGGCCAGTTAATGGTTGGATGTTCAAACACTAATTTGATCCTACTTTTTGATATATTCTAGTTTAACATGTACATATTATATCCTTGGTAATGTCACAGTTTGGATTGGATAGTGACTTGCTGAAGTTGAAGCACGAAGAGAAGGCCCTAAGCTTCAAAAGTGTACTGTCGTACATACAATAAAGCAACCGGTAGAAGGAGATTTCAAAAAATAGTGAAAGTCACTCAGAAGGCCATCTAACCTGTTGTTCTTGACTTTTCACCAGGAAAAGCCATCCCCAAGTGGAGCTAGTGTTATGCTCCTCTACCAATAGGTGTCATATTTCATGATTGACTTGATGAGCTCTGTAATATGTTCATACCTTTTCTTGTTGCAAAGGTTTTCCATATTTTCAAAAAATTGAAAAATTTTAAAAATGTAAAGAGGGTATACCCTAAAAGAAAAATCAAAGGGTAAAAAGAATAAAAATGGTCAAAAAAGTGAAAGAAATGAACCCCAAATAAAAATAGACCAGGAAAGTGTGCTAGTCTAAATGCCACTACTTTTTCATTTTTTGTAATAAGCATTGTGTGTAGCTTGTTAACTTATGCCACAATTGATGAAGAGTCAAACAACTTAAACTTGGCTCATTCATATTTGAATTTCCTGTTGTAGAATAGAGAATAAAATCTGACCAAACTGTTTAAACTTGGCAAATAAGTAGATAGGTAGAGTAAATAAAAGGAGCTCAAGAGTTCAATCTGAGCCCTTGGATGTAATAAGTCCAAACTTAGATAGGCTTGCTATGTAAAGAAAATAAAAGTTGATAAGCGTTTGCCAGTCTAAGTGCACCCAAATAAAGAAGAAAAAATGTCAGGCTAAAGTAGGTAGGGTAGATAAATGGTGTTGCATAATTACTTGTGATGAATTATGTCTATAGATGTTTTGATCTTTACTTTTATCACAAGTGCAAGGTAGACATTAAACTTGATATAGTTCAAGCAAGACCAGGTTAAATAACTAACTTCCATTCACATTTTTCCCTAAATATTTCACTAATTTCCCCTAAGTATTCAAATCTGACTTCTGGAGGGACTGGACCCTTGGCCCAATGATCTAAAAGCCTTAGTACTCAATATCATCCAACCATTATCCATTTCATTTCATAAAATTTGCCTAAGTAAAAATCCTATTTTACTTAGGAAAATACATAATATCACCTGAAAAACCCCTTTACCCACTTTAGCCTAAGTTTAATGTAAATTTCTAACATTTATTTACCACTTACTTTCATTTTATTTCTTATTTACTTCTAATATCTATTATATAAATCCTGAAAACATTAACCTATTCCCTGTATTATTTAACTATGAAAAACCCCAACATTTTATATGGTTAAATATAACCATCAGCGTTGTTTAACAAGGATTAATAAATTTATCTGAAATTTATTAATAACCTTCCCCGCCGCATTATATGGGATTAGTTAATCCTTCGGTTTAATTAATAACCAACCCCAACCAATAGAATTGACCCCGATATGATTTAAGCATTAATAAACACGTCGAACCCGCATACATAACTCCCAGCCATCTCCAACACCTGTTAGTTGTCCGATCATCACCTTTTCATCCAACGGTCAACGGCGATATCACGCCCCCGTGATGACCACGCTTTAACTCATGATCACCAGGCATTTTTCTGCCCATACCCCCGCCACGTGTCACGCAGCCAATATGCTCGCTCGCCCCCGGCCAAAAACTGCCCAGCCTCAAAAGCGATGCGATCCAAACTGCTTACCACCCTACATATAATGACAAAGGGTCACATCACACTTACGTCACCCACCCAATAAATACAAAAAATACCCACCAACCTGAATTTTGTTAAATAAAACGATAAAATGTCATTTTCACTGTAATGCACTGCGTCCCAATCTCCCATGCAAACTAATGACCGGGTCCACTGTTCCAGTTTCTCAACTGCCACCTGACCAGAAAGACTACGACAATGAGCTCGCGACCTGTCAACCAACCTTCCATTGTACGATCTTTTCTTTAACAAAGGTATTTATCCAATTTACCCTACAACCGTGCAATTGAGGTTTTTTTACTGAGAATTCAACCAGAGAAGGCCAAATTCAAGTTATGAACAGTCTGTAAATGCCATAAAAAGACCGCAAACATGTTGTTTGATCCATCTTCCCACAGAAAACCCAAATTCCACTTTAAATACACAAGAACCAAAGATGGAAACCCTTGTAGCCCTGAATGTTGCACCCATGAATGCTCCTCATAGAGACTTAGATTATCTACCATTGGCCGACAAAGACTTTCAGATAAAAGACTTATGTGGTGATAGTAACCATATTAAAATCTTTTGCCAAATTAGAGATAGTTATCTGAATAAGTCTGACATTTTTGGACTGTGGGAATCCAACCTTCCCATGTATTTTCTTCCCTCAGTTCATGTTTTCCCAGAGATAATTCATCATTGTTGTGCTAATTATGATCCCACCCAGAGAGTTGTCATGTCCCCATTCCAAACTATTCTTTTCCACATAACTGCTCAATCCATCAACGAAATGATACAGTTCCACTCCACTCAGCCCCTTGCTCCTCTTTCCATGGGGTACTTACTTGAAAAAGCTCCTCAGTTATCTCAATCAGAAATAAACCGTATTTCTCAAACCTTCATGTTACCAAACTACCATCCCAAAGGTCCACCTCCTTATCTGCAAACTTGCTTCATTGAAACTAGAACACTCATTGTTGATATGATATCCCTGATAATGGGCTTTAACTCCAGTGAATATGTTGATGATATTACCTTAGTTTTATCTTCACTCCAAGACAGCCCCTATTGTCAGATATAAATATACTTCTTATATTGCCAACAAAATCCATTATCAGTTCCTAAATTTGGAAAGAGAAGGATTTTTCAAATATACCTCTTTCATATACCATCTCATGTTATACTATCAGTCAAATAACGTTCCATTCCCTATCAAAACACTGGACACCAGTGGGAATCCTAGATCTATCATCTTTTGGAGTTCAATCTTTCATAATACCCTTGAGTCCCCTTACACTTATAATGAGTTCATTGACTTATTTGTACATCCAACAACCTCTCTATTGATAGGAGTTTCCCCTCCTAGGATCAGTGGTGATATGAAGAAAATTCTCCAGCTCTCAAAGCAGTACAGGATAGGTGACTGGTACCTGTACAAAAATCGCACAGAAATCAAGATGTATGGGTGTGAACTTTGCCCTTTCAAGTTACCCAAGTATGTTCCCATGAGATTGTTTGCCTTGGAGTATTTCAGGCAAATCATAAATGCAGATTTAGTCCATTTTTGTGGTGCCAAGAAAAAACTCAGTTAAGAATAAAAAACGAGGTAGGCCCTTTTGTCATCAATAGCAGGGATGCATGGAGAGAAGCTAAAAAAAAAATAGAAGATCGCCTTAGACTACGAAAGAGTTTTAGGTGGGTGCCATATGACCCCAACAGTTTTATATGTCACAGAAGGACAAAGAACAGATTATCCTCTTATATTCATCATAGGATCCCAGAAATAGAGAAGTTTTCAAACTTAGATGAATGGGTAGAAGGGACCTTGATAGAAGATGTCAGTGAATAGGAGAACATAGAAAATGCTATGAATGTTCTTGAGAAAACCCTTTATTTGGATTCTTTTGGGTAGGTACCACTCAAACTATCTCAACAACCAGCAATTGGCACATCCACTACTGGAACTTCTCAACAGCATCCACAAGAATCCCACATACCAGCTACAAGAACATCCAAAGGCAAAGAAATAGAGACTAAAGAGCAGCCTACAATGTTAGATCAGCTTGGGATGTCCCAAGAACAGAGTCAAGTACAAATTCCTGTAGCCCAAACTAAAGCAGCAGAAATTCCAACATTGCAAACTCCTCTAAATGAGGAAAGAAATAGAAAGAGAGACAGAGAAACCACCACACCTATCGGTGGACCCATAGGAGAGCCTGAAGCAAAGAGGCAAAGACTGAACCCTCTGTCAGAAGAGTAAATAATTGAAGAAACTATAGACAGCCAGAGAGAAGAAAGAGCTAGCCAACAAACTTTTACAGTGGGAGGAACATCTGCTATCTCACAGATACAAGAGTTAGAAAGACAACACAGTACAGATGTGTCATCCCTCAGGCCACAAAGCAAACAGGCCTCAGACATCAAGAAGACATTGATAAAGATAAAAGAAAAAAATGATCTTGTAAGACTTCAAATTTACAGTCAGTATTTGAAAATGGCCCCCATAAACAAGTAGATATTAATGCCATCCTATGACATTAAAGAATGAAAGATGTTAATGAATTACTTTAAGCTAAAGGTACAACAACCCCAATCAGCAACAGATTACATCAGAACAAACTTGAAGGTCCTAGCCAAAGATATTCATCCTATGGACCAAATTGAGCTTCACAAGTATACTGGGGAAATGGTCTATTCCACACTGGCTGACAAAGCAATGCTCGCCCATAAGCTGGAAGACTCCTTGGACAATACAATTGCTCAACTACACTTGGAGAAAGCCTCTTCTCTGGCCAAGGATAACAGAATAGAATCATTAGAATAAATCATCATGGAATTGGGACATGATCCCAAAGATGTTAAAGGCATAAAGGCACTAATTAGGAAAAAATAAGAGGACATTGCTACCCTGAGGAAACAGCTGAAGCTACCTCCTTCAAGACATCCCCAAACTACAAAAGTTATACAACTGAAATATGAAGAGGAGATAATGGACCTTCTCTTGAAACTTAATGAAAGATTGAATGATACAGAGCAGGCATTAGAAAAAGCACTGAAGGAAAAGCAGGGAAAGTCAAGCTCTCAGCCTCCTGAGGTAATCCTCATAGTGTCAACTGCAGTCCCCTCTACACTTGGATCAATATTAGCTCCAAATGTCCCAGCAGCCACAGCAAAGGTGATCACAAGTACAATCGCAACAGGTACATCAACAACAGGAACAACACCATGCAACAGTGCTAATTTAAGCACAAAAGAACTAATAAAGGCCATGGAAGAAATAATATTACAAGTTACAGAGTTGAAACAGGTAAAAGAACAATTGGCTAAGGCATAGAGAAATTATGATATCTCCAAAAGAAGTGTTGTGGAAAAAACTAGGGAGCTTAAAGCCTTAGAAAGTAAAGTGAAAACATTAGAACAAGAGCTCACTTTTGATAAGCCCTTGGCAGAGATCAAGAAAATCTTTTGGGCCAACATCATTAAATATATAAATGATGTATGGCCATCTATCCAAGTGATCTATGAATAGATTAATTTAGTGAAAGCAGCACACAAAGAAATTCAGAAGAAAAGAGATTTGTTAGGACAAATGCCAGATGAAGCCAACAAGCTTATACATTTTTTGAATAACAGAAATAGAAAACAACTAGAAGGAATTGGCATCTCAGACAAGACAGACACCATTTTTGAAATCAAAAGGGTTCTAACTAAGATAACTTTGATGCATAACTTAGAGAGAAGGTGCCAAGATATGCAGGTGGAAATTAATTCTTTTATGGAGCAGTTCACAATTTTGCAAAATAGAGGACTACCAAGTCCTTTGGTCATTAATGATAGATTAATGAATCATATTGATTATGTAGACAAGTTGAATAAATATGTTGACAATCAAGCAAGCTCATCAACAAGTGCATCAGGAATAAAATCACTCCCCACAGGCCGAGTTCTCTATGACAACTTAGAGAACTTATTCTATATTGAGCATGAGCTAAAGCACTTGTTCACAATCCAGCCTAACTTCTTCAGATATATAGAGACTAATGAAACTCTGAGAAAACTTCAGAAGCACAAGTTGCTAGAGAAAAAATGGTGGGAAGATGTTGCACAAAAATTGTCACTTTGACATTCTACAATCAATGTGAGTCTATCACCACTCATACCTTACTTCTTTGCAAGTCTTAAACCTTAGTTATTCATATCAAGCCTTGAAAATAAGAAAAAGACCTTAAAAATCTCTAAAAATTTGTTCCGCACTTTCTCTTAGCATTACCTGCGGTATCACATCTATTGGTCATGTCCCCTGTGCACCTAACCGCTTTGTCTTTGTGTTATGGGTGCCAACCCCTATAAAAGTCAAAAAGGCGCAAGTACATTCTTAAAAACTCACTTTGAGTCATTTCTGAAAGCTTCTAGAGGGAATCTTGAGGTGGCAAGTTCGCTCCTTGAGGGTTCATGCATTCCATACCTTAAGGAGCTCACCTCTTGATGTGAGGAGCTTATCCCTTTGAAGGAGGACTCTATCCCTTGAATGGTGGACCTGTAACCTCCTTCCTTTGCACTATAAAATGAAGCAATGGGCTGGTTACTTGGGAGGTTGAAAGCTGAATATTTTTTAGGATAAATGCTACTGGAACTTAGTCTTCCTAATTGAGCTTTTGAGAAGAGAGATTACATACCTTTTGATCTCATTTGGAAGGGATTTAGGCTTGTCAAACTAGAGGAGATTCCTCTTTGGAACCTGGGAAGAGCTTGTACAGTATCAAGGCACCAAAGGTTGTAAAGTTCTTCTATTTCAAAGTTAATACAATCAAGTTTATTTTTCTCAATAAGCTATATTTTATGGTTTATTTCATGAATTCCTTGACGACCATGATGAATATGATTTATTATATTAGCTATGCAGGTGTTATTTGATGTGTGCTTGTTTGTAATTGCAGGTTCTTAAAATGAAACTCTTTTGAAGTTGTTGGAGCATGGCTTCCACAAACTAGCATTGGACTTAAGGTAGGGTCTAAAATACCTCTCTAGTTTTTATTAATGAATCGCAATATGTTTAGAGAAAGGTAGATTTGCTGGTCCTTCTTGTTGCTATATATCTGTTGATATTAGGGAGATAGGTCTTGTCCGCAAGAACGATTTATCTAGCCAAAAAATTGGCAACTCCACTGGGGCACTGGATTTGGTTTTCTTAATTTTCCTTTATCTTTGACTTAAGAAACTTGATTTTTGTTTCTGGTTTTTGCTTACTGTGTGTGGGATTGGGTAGTTTTTAGGTCCCTGATTGTTTTTTTTTTTTAGAAATTTTTAAGAGGACTACACGTGCTGTTTATATTATAGTGTGGACCTCTTCGCACTGTTACTTTACTACACAAAGCAATACCACATCTAGTTATACTGGAAGCCTGCGGACCCTGTCAAAATTTTTGAAAAACCTGAAATCATTTCGTCCAGTTAAGTTTGGGATTAGTTTATTACTTTTAGCCTCTACCCGGATCTGCATGTGTCCTTTCAAAAGTCTCTTGTGAGTAATTTCCATTGGTGTTGTGTTTTAGATGAATTTCTAGAAGTTTTTGCATGCCTGGATTGGTTTCCACTCGGTCTCTGTAGTGACTTAAAGATTAGAAGCCTAAGAAACCTTAGATCACCCTGGTATCTTTTGTCTTCTTGATGAGTCTGGCTGGTTTGTGAAATCTTCCCTTGGTGAGAAATATATTTCGTTTGTCTTTGCAAATCTTTGAACGAACTTGGTCATAAGTTGTGAATTTCATTTTTATAAAAGAAAAGATAGTTGGGTGTTTTTTGATTGAATAACTAAGTAAAACATCCTCAAAAACATTTGAAGCTTTTATTTCGATTAGGTTTTTAGAAGTTTAGATCTCAAGATTAGATTTTTCATAGTTTTGAGTGTATTGTCTAGAAATTTTAGTTTCTGTTTTGAAATAATTGTTTTCTGTAGTTTTGAGTGTTGAAAAGAAAAGGGATTTATTTTGTGAGCATAATTAGTAGCTTCATTTTGAGTTTATTGAAAAAGACAAAAATATTTTCTTTTCATTTATATGTTGAAGGAAAGATTTGTTATTCAAGGAATTGCATTCTCAACTCTTTCTTTAGCTAGAGATTCATTGAAAAGAAAAACGATTTGTTTATCATCTTAGGTGCATTTTTTTTTTGGTGTTTTTGGAGTCGAATCTTCACACCATCAAAGTTTCATCTCCATACCTATTGACTTAAGAAATAACCAATAAAAATAACACTTAATTAAAATTCATCTAGCAATCATTTTATTTCTAGGGCTCTTATCACCAATATAACTTAGGCTAGTATCTTGGAGTAGGGAGTAATTAACTCTCCAAGATAGTTAAAACAAACAAGTAGCTATATCTTGCGGTAGGAAATAAATCCAATTGTAATTGATATAATCTGGGAAGCTCCTCTTAAAGGATTCAATCATGAGATCATGTCCGAACCTTTGAGACAATCAAGTCTGTCTCATTGGGAAAGATATCAGATTTGCGTGTATTAAAAATGGTAAACCTCGGATTAACCATTGTCAAGGAGCCTGGGGTCACTTGTTGGTAAATCTCGGATTAATCATATCGAGAAGCCTTCAAGGGGATTGAGATTTGCCACTCTACCCTTGCGCATAGATCAGATCGTAGACTGTTCCCCCAGTTGTAGTTGTTATTGTTGGTAACCTTAATGACCATAATCTTAAGATTCTTTCCTAAGGTGACGGTGAAGGACGGGCCTCACTGTACTTAGAGTAGACGTCAACTAGACTCACTTGGACTCTCTAGGGGGTTCTCTTCACTAAAGACATTTTTATGAAGAAACTTTTGCCAGTCTGTTTCATTAAGCAGGTTGTTAGGGTAACTGTTCCAACCGCCATTTCTGTATTGAATTCTGCAACATTGGATTTCATCACCAACTAGTGTTTTTGATACAGAAAGTTATTGTTTGTGCGTGGTTTTAACTCTTAGATTGTTACGCATGTAATTCAATTGTTTGGTTCTTTAGAGACTTTAGGTGGTTTTATTGAGATTTTCTTTGTTTGCATGTGAAGTGATTAAATATTTAATCATGGCTGAATTACCGAGACAATCCCATAAACTTCGGGGGCAGCCTCCCGAATATACACCAAGTTAGCTTGAAGGGCTAAGAGCTCTTGTAACACCTAGTGGCAGTAGAGTTGGGTCACCAGAGGTCGAAGAATGATCTTTAATTATTCATCCTGATATCAAGTTCCAGCAACAGAGTATATGTTTGAACCAATTTCATTTTCCGAAGTTACTGGTAGCATTTCACCTACTAGTGAATTAATTGAGGAACCTGAAATTTTTGAACATGAAACTGAACCTGCTACTACTCCATTCTTAGGATTTGCTTCTCCATCTTCTAGTGGTCCTGGTTCACCCAGGGTAGGAAGTGTCATTACCCAAAATCTTCTTTTGGACTCATTTCTATTGAAGAACTTGTTAGTCCAGACAAAGATATAAATCTCCCTAAAAATCAACCAACTTTAGAACTTAGGGAGCATGAATCAATCTTCTATAGTCCTTTTAGAAGTGACACTTGGTACGTATCATTGATGAACTTTTTAGAAAATCTAGGTCTTGCTTCTTCACCACCTCATATTCCTTTTCATACTATGCCCAGAGGTTATTATCCTCCTTTGAATATGTCAAAGCGGTCATCCATGTTTTCCCAAACTCCGGAAACATTTTTATATGGCGGTCCTTCTGTTCCTTCTACGTATCAGTCACTTTCTCGTACTTTTTCAGGAGCATCTCCTCAACCCATCAAACATGGGTTATCAACTGGTAATAATGGAACTCAACCATTGAGCGTAGAGGAAATTCTTATGATGTCTAATGCTATTCCAAATCTACAACCTCAAGGTAGTCAGTTACCGCCTGGAGGGCAACCTTAAGGTAGTCAGTTACTGCCTAGAGAGTAACCTCAAGGTAGTCAGTTACCGCCTAGGGGGTAGCCACAAGGTGCTCAATTACCTCCTGGGGGGCAACCTCAAGGTAGTCAAACACTGCCTGGGGGGTAACCTCAAGGACAACACATACCTTCAAGACAGTACGTACCTCAAGGTCAACCCCAGACTTAGTATATACATCAAGGTCAACCCCAATATCAATATATACCTCAAGGTCAACCCCAGTTTCAATACGTGCCTCAAGGTTATCAACCTCAAGGTCAGTACCCAACTCAAGGTTTCCAACCACCTTCTGGCCAACCATTTGTACAAGGAGCTGGAAATTTACCTTTCAATTATTAGTCCTACACTGAACCTGGTTATGGTCCTCCATATCCTCAACCTATTATGGGTCCTTACCTCGGAATGAATATGGTGTGGGATCCATCTCAAACTCAACAGATTTTGAAACCCAATGTGTAGTTGTCCTTTCAACCTGGACAACCTTTGGTTTCTAGTCCAACCCAGCAACCCGTCCAGCCTACTATTCAAACTTCTGCACCTGGTGTAGTTCATCAGTCTGGGCCTAGTTTGCCTCGAACTCCGCCTCAAACGACTACTACAACTACTGCAGCTTCTGTTCAATCCACCCCATCTACTTCTGGACTATCGATAGCTCTGGTTTCTATTGTTCCTATATCAACTCCTCAGACCTCTTTACCACAGACTGGACCTACAATTCAGACTTCGATTCAGATGCCTGTAGGACAACCTAGTCCAAGTACAGTTGTCACAAGTCAACCACAATTCACTTATCAACTGTACCAGGGACGGTATCAATACGGTCCTATTGTGCAAAACCCAATTTATCAGTATCAACCGTACCCTGGGTATACTTATCAGCAACCTCAACCTCAACAACCCTAGTTTGGTTTGGTTAATCCTGGTTTTCTGGCAGGATATAATATTCCTAATGCAAATCCAATTCCAGGTTATCCTAGATATCCTCCTCCTGAAGCTGGTCTTGTGACCCTAGGTTTTCGAGACCCTAACCATCGGTTACCATTTATCGCAACTTTGGATTTACCTGATTTTTCGTGCCTTACAAACAATTCAATCTACTATCTTCCGTATTGGTCACCAATGCCTAATAAATTACCCAGTGATATCTCAAAGTTTGAGGGTAAGCCAGGAGAAGATCCATCGAACCATGTGATGACTTATCACCTCTGGTGTGCATCCAATTCCATTATAGATGATTCAATTCACTTACGGATTTTTCAACACACTCTAATTGGTCTCGCGGCCAAGAGGTCCATTGAGTTACCGCGAAACTCTTTTTACAATTTTAGTGAGTTAGCTACTTCATTCTTAATTCATTTTCAGTTTCCTGTCAGATATGACAATGGCACAGAATTATTGACTTAATTAAAACAGTCAACATCCACATATGTTTCAGATCATATTCATGAATGGCGACGTCAATGACGTTTAGTGAAAGTTTTATCCCGGATCAAATTTTGGCAGAATGGTTTGTTAAATCATTATTACCAAAAATCACTGAGGATGTAGCTAAGGCGGGAGTTGTTACTGAAGAGTAAATAATTTTTCAAGCTTAGTACCTTGACCTCGTTTATACGCAGTCAGGTACTTTACACAAAAAAATCCCCGATCTTCCGAAACAAAATCAAATAACTACAGCACCTTCAAGGTCTCATGCCACTGATGGTATGATTGGTTCAGTTAGTACCAAGAGTAAGAAGAAATCTGCAAAGAATTCTTCTCCTATTATAACTTTACCAGATTCCTCGACAAGAGAATCTTCCGCTGAAATTCCTGTCGATATTCATGACGTAGGATCATCTACGACCAAATCAAAATCCAGCGGTAAAAAGAAGGGGAAGAAGAAAAATAAACAAAACATAAAAGAGAAACCAGATAAAACTGAATCTACTGACAAGAAACGTAAACCTCACTATCCTTGTCTCATTTGTGACGAGGAGCATTTTACAAGAGATTGCCCACATCGAGCTGAGGTTTCGAAAATCGTCAAAGGTTCTCAAACGTGTGCTTTCTTGAAGGATCCTTTTCCTAATCAAGATAGTAAGATGATAGGTTCTTCCTCAAATGCCTCAGAAGAACCAATTATGATGATTTCCCATGTCAGGATTATGACGCGATCGCAAGATTATGGTAGTAAGAATCCTGTTGGTGGTAAGGAAGAAGAATCTTCTACTGCAAACCCATCAACTTCAACTCCTTCTGGTTCTGATCCGCTACAGATCGAGAAACCTAACCTAGACTTAGTAATCAAACCGCCTGCTAAAGGTATACTTCGAAAGTCATCTTTCAATCCACATGCGAAAGCCACTCAGAACTATAACATTGTCGAGGATTTAGCTATATCCCCTTCAGCAATGTCAGCTTTGGAGGTGCTGCAATCATGCCCAGCATAGCGTAAATTGCTATTATCTGTTATAGGAGCTATTGATATTCATGATTCCAACCTTATAATCTTCGATTTAGAATATAGTACACCTCACCTACCTCATCCAATGGCTTTCTAGATCCCAGTGTTAGTAAAAAACAGACCTTGCTTTCGGACTGTGATTGATGAGGGAGATTCTACGTGTATTATGTCGATTCAGTGTTGAAGATCACTTGGTTCTCCTACACTCAATCAATCCCCGATGATTTTAAAGGATTTTGATGGCCGAGGATTTCATCCTTTTGGAATTTTGCAAGATTTACCTATAGGGGTAAAAGGAAAAACTATAAATCTAGATGTGGAAGTGGTTGATGCCCCTCTAGATTACAACCTTCTTTTGGGTTGCAGTTGATCTTACACTATGGCTGCTATTGTTTCATCGGTCTTTCGGCTTATTAAATTTCCTCATAATGGAAAGATCATTACAATAGACTAGCTCAATTATTTTTCATTCGACCTAGCCTCTTCTGATAGTATTCAACATGTAAAGAAAACAACCATCCCTTATAAGGATGTTGGAGTGGGATTGCTTAAAGATTCTGGTTTACTAGGAACTTTTTCATTTCCTCCTCCTAACGTATCACCTTCATTTGCAACCATTCATATGATTTCATCGAACACTCTTGCTTTTGATGATCCTTGGATCATACCTTCTGATTCTAAGGTAGACTCATTTGGTGATGCAATGCCCTTGAGTCCCCTTGAAGTTGCATATCAGGAGGTACATTCATTTTCCAACTCTTGTTCAACCAAAATTGATCCAATGTATGTGGTCCATAGGGATTCATTTTCAATCTCAACCTCAGATTCAACAACTCTTTCTCATCCTACTCATACTAATGAGCAGATTCGTGAACTTTTGTCTGTTGATGATTTACCATGGAAATATCTTCATCATCTATCTTTGTTTTTACCTGAGCTTGATCATTTTGAAAATGATTTCTCATCTATTTTTACCACTGATTATGTCAAGGAACCAAAGAATCCACTATGAGATCCTTATTCTGAGTTGAATTTGGGAAATATTTCTCGAACAATTCCTATTGACATTTTAGTGAAACCCGGAATTATTGAAAACATTCATATAGGTTCTTCCTGTATGGACGAGGAAATCCAAACTTATAAAGACCTATTTCAAGAATTTTGCGACGTGTTTGGTTTGTCATATGAAGAAATGCCAAGAATTGATCCATCAATTGTTGTCCATGAAATTAAAACTTACCCAGATGATAAACTTGCCCGGCAATGTTTGCGTTAGATACATCTAAGAAAAGTTGCTGCTATTAAAGCTGAAGTTGAGAAATTACTTCGAGCAGGTTTCATTTATCCAATTCCTTTAATGGATTGGGTATTGAATATTGTTCTTGTTAACAAAAAGCAAGGAACGATAAGAATATGTATTGATTATAGGGATATTAATCGAGCTTGTCCTTAAGACAATTATCCAACCCCCTATATCGATCAAATTATTGATGATTGTGCTAGCAGTGAAATTTTCTCCTTTATGGATGGTTTTTCTGGTTACAGTCAAATTAACATACTCCCTGCTGATCAACCTAAAACAGCTTTCATTTGTCCATGGGGAACATTTTCTTATTGCAAGTTACCTTTTGGATTGAAGAACGCTGGAACAACTTTTCAAAGAGCTATGTCTTACGCATTTCATGAAATTAAGCACATTGTGCAGCCTTATCTCAATGATTTACCTGCTCATTCATTACGTAGAGCCGATCATCTCACTCATTTATGAGCCATGTTTATGAGATGTAGGCATTATCGAATTAGGTTGAATCCACACAAATGTGTTCATAGTATAGAAATGGGTCGTTTACGGGGATTTGTTGTTTCAAAAGCCGGCATTCGTGTCAATCCCTCAGAGGTTGAAGCTATTGTAAAATTACCTCTGCCTTCGACTCTTCGCCAACTCCAAAGTTTGCAAAGGAAATCAAACTTTTTACGTCGATTCATTCCTAACTACACCGAGATAATGAAAGGTTTTACCAGGTTGTTGAAACAGAATACTCCGTTCTTTTAGGATAAGATAGATGGAAAATCTTTTGATGCAGTTAAACACGCGGTGACCCATGCACCGTTATTGCATCCTCCCAACTACAACCAGGACTACTTTTTGTACCTCACCGCTTCTCATTCCACCATTGGGATGGTTTTAGTTCAAGAAGATGAATTCAACAATGAACGGGTGATTTACTATCTTAGTCAAACTCCTAATCCGATTGAGCTTAAATATTCACATGTGGAGAAATTGGCATTGGCAATTGTTCAAGCTGTCCAAAGATTTCGTCACTACATCTTATTACATAAAACCACAATAATTTCTGACTGTAACCCTATGACGTATATTTTGACCAAACAATTGCTATGGGGAAAGTATTCCAAATGGATAGTTATCCTACAGGAATTTGACTTGGAATTTGAAAAATCCAAGGCAAAGAAACCTTTGGTTTTTGCGGAACTGATGTGTGATTTCTCGCGTATTGATACTGAAACTGTGACAGAAGAACCCATTGTGGATGAATCCTTGTTTCTTATTAGTACTCTTGATCCATGGTATGGAGATATAATTGTCTATCTCCAAATCCAATCTTTTTCACAATCTCAGTGAAGGAAAATACGTTTCCAATCCCAATAGTACAATATTATTGGAGATACACTCTATCATCGTGGAGTGGATTCTGTTTTCTGCCATTATCTAACTCATGAAGAAGTTGAAAAGGTTCTGAATGACTATCACTCTGGAGCGTGTGGCGGTCATATGTCTAGGTATGCCACAGCCCAAAAGATATTGCACGCTGGTTATTTTTGGCCATCCTTATTTAAAGATTGTATCAATGCAATCCGGAAATGCCACAATTGCCAAATTTTTTATCAAAAGATGCGTGCTCCACCTGATCCTCTCCACCCTATAATTGTCGTTGGTCCTTTTGCAAAGTGGGGTATCGACTTTATTACATGTAACCCTCACTCGACCAGGGGGCATGTGTATATCATCCTTGTGGCAAATTATTTTACCAAGTGGGATGAGGCGATGCCTACATTTTCGGCAGATGGCAAAACTGCTGCAATTTTCGTTTTCAATCATATAATTGCTAGATTCGATGTTCCTCAAGTGATTATTACTGATCATGGAAGTCATTTTTGAAACATCATGATGACTGAACTAATAGATTAACCTGGCCTGCGTCACAATTGTTCTACTCCATATTACCCACAGGCTAATGGTTTGGTTGAAGCAATCAATAAATTTCTAGTCACTATGATCCAACAAATCATTGGTATTCATCAGTGAATTGGCATAACATGTTATTTTCAGCACTTTGGGCATACCAAACCTCAGTCAAAACATCAACTGGTTTCACTCCTTTTCAACTAGTTTACGGGTTGGAAGCAGTGTTACCCATTAAATGCAAAATTCCATCATTACAAATAGCCATAGAATTTCTCCCAGCCACTTCCGAAGAGGAAAAACATTTGTTGTACTTAGCGCAACTATTTTAGAATCGACGTGATGCCACATTAGCAATCGAGACTCATGCAAAATGGATAAAAGATCAGTACGATTGAAATGTTACACCTCGTAATTTTTCAGAAGGAGACCTAGTTTTATTATATGATCAAGCAAACGATAAGCTAGGGGCTGGAAAATTTGTACCCATGTGACATGGTCCTTTTGCTGTTAAGCGTAAGCTGGCCAAAGGGGCCTATTAATTACTAGATTTTGAAGGTGTCTCTTTAGATAGACCCAGAAATGGGCTTTATTTGAAAAGATATTATGCTTAAAGTTTAGTGTGGAGATTTTTGTTAGAATATTTTCTTTCTAGCTGGTGTGTTTTAGATTAGAAAGTGTGCCTAATTTAGAGAGTGTTTTATCATTATTCCTACTTATCTTGATTTTACTCTCGATATTGCAGATGTCGACGTCTTCTCAAACATACATTGGTTTTGTTGATGGTGCTTGTCGTAGTACACGGAACATTTCTTCCGCAGCTTGGGTTATTTATTCAACCTCTGACAAGTTAGTATCTATGCATGGGGTAAGCCTCAGTCAAACAACAAATAACATTGCAGAGTATAGTGCAGTGATTGAGTTATTATCTGAATCCATCTCATTTGGGATTCGGAGTTTGATTATTAGGTTGGATTTTGAACTCGTTGTATTACAGCTTAACAGGGTTTATGCCATTAGAAATCCAGTGTTATTAAGATTATTTTTGAGAGTTTGTCTCTTGGAACATGAATTTGACTACATTGAATATCAACATATTCCAAGATATTTAAATACATTAGCATATGCAATTACTTCTCGAATGTTAAATAGAAATTTGCAATAATCAAGACAGTAAATTTAAAAAAATTCCATAAACATGTTATACAAGATAACCAGTAATAGTGACATATCATAGCGTAGAAGTGTGTCAAATATACATCGTCTTCTATCATAGGTTGAAAAAACACCTTATGATCAGAAAAAATGATAGCACAAAAAGATATAAAATGTCATATGAGTATACAAAGGCGATCATCCTATCCCTGATGATGATTACGATAAGAAACCACTACTCATGACACCCTACAAAGGAACCTCCTAAAAGGTCTTGGGACCCCAATCACATAGCGATGTAACCTAAGAGGAATATCATCTATACTAGTCTTTGGGATGTCTACTGTCAAACACTCTAGATGATGCTCCAATTCAGTCAGGGTCTCTGCTAATTGGTCCTGTGGGGCCGGTGCCGCAGCAGCAGGGTGTCTTCTCTCATAGGGCTAGAGAGCAGCTAGTCATTGTGGACCCACATCTGCATTTAAAACTTTTTACTGTCAGTTTTGGACGATTTAAAACAAAAAAAAATTAGTTTAAAAATTTGGGAAATGTTGAAAATAATTTTAACTGAATCATCCCATTGCTCTCTTGGTGGAAGAGCCATGTCTAGATCACCATGATAGTCCATCCTAGCATATGGAAAGTTCTGAATCATGAAAAATTGGTTCCCCAACCAATGAAAATACTCAGGTGGAAATCGAACAACCTCTGTACCCTCCTCAGGATGATGGGCCATCACTGCAACCCAACGCATAATCCTAGGATCTCTGGGAAGTCTAGCCTCCACGGAAAGATGTTGTGGGACCAATATAAAGACCCTCTCTAGGCCAAAGCTCACAACCAAGAAACCATATCCAAAGTTTTTTAGTTGTCCGTTCTTTGCCCTAGTCAGTTGGCCTTTCACATTCGCCAACACAGCATCACACCAGTTGAAGATGGTGCCTCGGAAATAGTCTATTGCCATTCACATTTGGGATCTAGTAGCTAGATGCAATGTTGCACTCCTACATAGTCTAGTGACAATAAATGTGATCACTTTAAGTTTAGGACGGGAGATAGTCTTAATATCTATCTGTTTGTCTGCAATTTGGACATTACAAAACTCTAGTCGGAGACTAGCGACAAACTGGCCACCTGGCCTAGTCCCGAATAGAGATAATCTTTCGCCTCTTTTAGGCAAACCAGTCAGGAAATAAATGTCCTCTAGCTCGATTTCGAGCCAGTGGCCACCAATTATGAAACACTGGTCCTGTGTGCTCCACTTATCTACCAACCATTGCAAAAAGTTTACTTGAGCCCTCATGCCGGGTATGGCCCAGAATTTAAATAGTCTACATGTTTTTAATGCCTGTATTGAAGGTGGATGAATTAATATGGCTAGATCCACATCTTTGTGCTCTCGTTCCCGCCAAACGAGCATTTTGTATATCTACATTGCAAAAAAGGCAGATTAGAACATTGTAATTTCAAAATTTTTGGGCGGAAATGGAAAAAACTAGGTTTTAAAACATATTTCGCAGGGTCTGCACCTGCTAATTAGGGACAATGCGTAGGTTCACACTATTCCTTAAGATCAGGTGCGGGACCCCAACTTTTTCTTATATACGAAAAGGTCGGGGTCTGCAGGGGCCACATGTTGCGCCTGCGGACTCCCCCCTGTTATAGACATTTTTGGGCACTTCAACCACAATCAAAAATGTCCATAAACTGAGGGCTCTTAAATCCCTAAAAGGGTTGCTTCACTACCTAAAGGAACAAGGTCAACTGATTACATCATCTCCCAGAAGTTCTCCACTGAAAACTGCTCATAAATGGTCAAAACTGGACCATACTGAAAGCTCCATGCAGAGGGTGCGATGCATATCAACTTCTCAATGAACAGGGTGTGATGCATACTGTTTTTCTCCTTTGTAGGGTGTGATGGTCGGGAATGGACAAATGGCAGGGACTAAAATGTGAGGTGGAAGATCATGGAATCATCTAGAAGCTTCTCCTCTGACACTTGCCACTCCATTTTCGACCAGGGATGAGTAAGAGATCTTCATTCTCCAAGTGGAAGCAGGAACTATCAGAGAGAAGACACTAGTCAAGATCCCAAAAGATGACTCACCTCTCTGTAATTATCTATATATGGATCCCTCATCATAGAGATCCAGAGGCTGGAATTTTGTAATCTATAAAAAAGTGTTGTTGGTATTCTAGTGTACATTCATAGTGTTGGGTGATTTTGCTTTGCTTGAGGTGAACGAAGGGCTTCTTAGCTGGAGGATGATGTTGGGTCAGAGCTGCTCATGGTTGTAATCTCTTGCTATTTTTATCTGAATAAAGCTATTCTTGTTTCCTTCCATGTCCTGGTGTACTTGTTTATATATGCTTGTATATGGTTAATGTACATCTGATCCTGCATTATTTGTGAATTTAGATCCTTGTTTCTTTCATAGTAGTATGTTGTTGTGATTATACAAGTCCTCTTGAATCTGAGCAGACAAAGAGCGAGCAACAAAACTCTATCAAGAAGGAGAGGGAATCGAGCGCAAGACTCAGGTTGGCCCTCTTGGTTCTCCTCTCATCTATTTTCATAAAAGGAATCAATTGTACACTTTGATTGTTTGTTTCTAAGATAGCCACCCATCTTAGTGGGAATAGCAGCATCCGTGTGGACACTATTCCCGTATAACACCCCCCCCCTCCCCCTCGCAGGCGATTTTTTAACCAAAATTTTCCTAAAAAAACAATTTTAAAGCCTTAAAATAAAAATTAAATGGTTGAAATACAAGATAAGGATCATGTGGATTACCTGGAGTGGACGGTTTTCGATTCCAATGGTCGGATTTTCCACAATATTCACAGGAATTTTCTTAACAAAAGATCTTACTTTGCACTCTGAAGTCAAACGGTAAAAATGAATTTACAAAAGCCCTTTTTATAAGCTTTTTTGAATAAATGAAGTTTTAATTTGTTTATTTTTCACTTTAAAAAGGTCACTTTTGATGCATTTTTATTTATTTAAACAGATATGAGTAATGTTTTGAGTTTTTGTGCAGAATATTGGATTTTCAGGGAGAATTGATCATTTTCAACAAAGAGCATACTTTTTCACTTTTTAAGACTCTTTAAAAATCTACGAAAAAGCGAAACATAGAGTCCTCTTTAAGCTCTTTTCTGACTCGTAAAATATGAAAATATTGCTGAGTTTTTCTTTTTAAACTCGTTAAAACAAAATTAAAAGGACGGTCCACTTACAGCTCTTTTCTGACCATATAAACATGAAAATATTGTTGGACTTTTGTTGTTTCAAGTTCGATATTGGTAATAAAACGACGAGTTTTTGATCGCTTTTTTACTTTTTCAGATTGAAGGCACTAATTATGAAAAGTACTCCTTGATCATAATGATCAAGCGGTTCTCTCAAGTATTATTTTATACTTTTTCGGGCTTGGGGGACACAAATTTACAAAAAATGACAACCATGGAGTTTTCGTAAGTTTTTCTTCTGACTCCCTAAAATTGAAAAACACCAAGTTTCTCCTATACTAGACTCGTTAAAATTTAACAGTAAAGGACTTGTTCAATTTCAAACATGAACGGACCAATCCTTCTTAGGGTTCAAATTTTAAAATAAGTTGGACTCATCCAAAGGATGAGCTTATAATCAAGAAAATGTTATCCTCCTCAAGCTTGCCAAAAATAAAGAGGTACTTGCCAGAAATGGTGGGGGAAAAGAGAGAAAAATGAACTTGTTTGTTATACTTTGTGTTTAGAAAAGCAGTTAACCACTCTTGAACTCGACACTTTTTGTTCACCTGGGTTAGGAAATCCTTTACCTAACAGTTAATCAAATCATATTGAAAGTCTTCAGCCGGTTTCTGGGTATTAGCTTTGGGTCAATTGTCACCAAAACCATCTACAGTGTCGTTATGTGTTCAAGAGGTTAGTTCAAATAAACCATTCATTTGGAAAATATTTGTCATCCATCTTGACCATCCTTGAGTTAGTCCTTGCCAAATATATTTCTTCCAAACTTGATCTATGATTTCGTGTTGTGGGCTTGCATATGACGGATCACTTTCTATCGACTCCAACTCATTATCTAGAAAGATGATCTAGAAATCATCAGTACCTTGGAATCTACATGCCTCAATGGCAGGTTTCTCGCCTTTGACGACAGATTGCATCATTTACCTTCAATCAAAGGATTATGTGACGTGTTTAATATTGACTCATTTATTCACATTTCATGGATTGTACTGAGTACTTTGAGGGCCATTGACGTTACTGGTGGTTTCTCTCACACGTTAACAGTTTACATCATTCACTGTAATCAAGTGGTTTCTACCATGTTCGACTTCAACACATTCATTCACATGGATAGAATCATACTAGTTCAGGAAGCAGAAATCAAGACCCTGGATCTAGTTTCCACCATCCAGGCTGCGAGGAATTTTGTTATTCATTATATAGTGGACTATTCATAAACAGATGGTTGCGCCCATATTGTGTCTACCTATGTCTATACTTGTGATGTATTATGAAATCACTCCTATATCAGAGCAGTTTAGATATTTTTCTAGTCAGTTTTGATCTGAGTATGGGAATGCCCACCTGAGTGATGATATTTTCATATATATATA
>APFE030998791.1:18934-50802 GCA_000404065.3 Pinus taeda | reverse complement strand
TAACACAGTAGTATAGTATAATGTAAGTCTTCTAGTTAGAATCTGGCAAAAACATTTTCCAAAACCTTCATTTGTGTTATTTAAACTATTTTTTTGACTATATGTATCGATTCAGCACCCACAAAAAACCCTCGGGGACTTTGGTTGTAAAGAGTTTACCCATGATACATCTCATATTGCCCATATTAAAAAAATCATAAAAATTAACTAATTTATAAAATTATTTTAAATTATTACTAGCCTAGATCCATCTTAACTCTGGATCTACCAAGCGCCAAGAGTGATCAAATCTCTTTTCCAATACCATGGCTTATCAATACCACATGCTCAATATGACATTTTCTTTAATTAATTAATTTGAAATAAATTAATTAAATGGGCATAGCTAACTTACACGTAGATCTCAATCCTTGACAAGTGAATACTATTATGAATATCCTAACATATTCCATCCAGGTGAATACTATTATGAATCTCGTAACATATTCCATGTAGGTTAAGTTTCTACCATCCACCTAATAATTACTAATACTTAATTCAAAATTCTTGAAGACCCATTCTAAAATGGACATGCCTCTATTTTCCAATACCCTGGCTTATCAATACCACATGTCCAATATGACATGAGTTGATATGACAATTTCTTTAATTAGTTAATTTGAGATAAAATAATTAAATGAGCATAAATAACTTAGAGGAAAATCTTAATCCTTTATATGTGAATATTATTATGAATGTCCTAGCATATTCAATGGAGATTAAATATTTTCCATTCTCCTAATAATTAAATCAAAATTTTGGAAAACCCATTCTGAAATAGACATGCCCATTGGCATAATTAAATAGTTTTTTTTTCAATTTTTTTAAAGAAATACTTATGGAATATCCTATGAGTACTTCCTCATAATTTTGTCCTTGATTAAAGAGCTCAACCCCAAGAGGACCAAGAGAGTCAAATCATGACCTATCCAAATTTTGAGAGAGAGATATTATATTTGGTTCATGACCACTTGAGCTAATCCTTAGGGCTTAAATATTTTAGATTTTTTTAATCAAAATAAATGTTTCTTTTTCTTCAAGTTCTAACTTGTGTTGTACTAATAATAATAATAATAGACTGAGGGAGACACCAAATTTATCTATGAGATCTGTATGTTTTGGGAATAGGGACTCACTAAACGTTATGATGAAAAAGTTTATGGAATTTTACATTTGTTGTTAAAAGATGTTTGTGGAGGTGTAAATTCTTCACCTCTTTTACATATGAAGCTATGAACACATGTATATAAGGCTGAAATTAATAGGTTTATAACATTATTTTATTTTTTGAATTTTTTCTTAAATTCAATAGAAATTTTGATTAAATCTACGCTTCTTTATAGATCATTAGAATTTTTATCATGAAACATTCCCTATAAAGACTAATTTTATTCATTTTAAGATAACCCAAAGTGAGTTTTTCCATATAAATAAAAACTTCATTCTCTATAAGAAATAAAAATAACTATATATATATATATATATATATATATTTCATTATATATATATATATATATATATATATATATATATAATATATATATATATATATATATATATTATATATATATATATATATATATATATATATATATATTGATATTTCAATTGATTTATGTCATTATAGAAAATAATGTGTGCTCATATTCCAAATGATATTTGAACTTTCTCATAGAAAGTCTCTAGAGCTTAATAGGATCTATTTGTGTGTTTTATAAAATATTATATTTGTCCTACCACAAAGATGATGAGTTGAAAATTGGAAATTGGGTGGCAGGAACATAAACACCTGAATATGCATTAGTTTTCTAGAACTGTGAAACACCATATAGTTTAATTAGTTATGGACCCCTTTGTACTACCATGTAACTTACTGAGTAGACTAGTGAATTAAACTTTAAGGAACGATATGCATATTCTAGGAATTTAGACACATTAGTAACATGTGTGAATTTGTCAATAAAAAAACAGTATGAATTCTATTTCATTTCTAAAAATTGAGTTTTTCTTAGGAGGAGAAGAAATGGTTTTAGGAGAAGAAGGAGTACATGTGATCAACACAAGGATGATGGAGGTTTCCATCATCGTCCTTTATTATTTTTACTATTTATATGTGGTAGCTTTAAGTTTTTAAAATTTTAAAAACTAAGGAAATATATATCTATTATTCTTGTTTAAATGGAACACATAGATTATATTATCTTTGATTCTACAAATGAATAGAACACAGACATGTCATCTCTTTTACCATCCCCTACTAAAGAAGGACCTAACTCTAACTCCTAGCCACCAAGTAGAGATAAAATCACTAAAATGATGATGGTTATTAAATTATCAAGAAATCTAATTGTCGGTTTTTGAAGCACCCAAAACTTAGCAAAGAACCATAAAATACATTTTTGAATATATGGTTAGGATGCTCAAATATTATAAGATGAGGTTCAATAAAATAAGGTGATAAATTTACACATTTGAAAACATGAACTAAAGAGCTTTTTGTTGACTCTAACATTAGTTTACACCCACTAGTAGAAAATGAGAAATTAGTGACTAGGTGACTAAAAAAGTTAGTCACTAAAGTTAGTCACTACAACTTTTGCAAGTGAAATACTACCAAAAATGAGCAGTCTTAAGTGACCCCACTAAAAATGACTATCATAAATGACTAATTTAGTCCTGAGTTAAAATATATGACTAGCTAATAAATGATACAACTAAAAATGACTAACGTGAATGATTACTTTAGTGTAGGATCCAAAATGCATTTATCTAATAGGTACTACAATCATACGAATTAGTCATTTATGTTAGTCATTTTAATTGTTTCACTTCAACAATTTAAACTTACAAGTGATAGCGAATTCAAAGGTTGCTATAGATTGTGTGAACGCTTCTTTATTTGATCAATGGATGATTAGAGTTATGGACATGAATTAAACCTTTAGGCTCATATCCTTTGATGACATTCATAGGGAATTAAATTCAAAGGCTAACAAATTATCCAAAATGAGAGTGGATTTACAGTTGGCTCAAATACATTATGAGGAATACCTGCAAGGAGAAGTGTTGTGTAATGTACCTAATTTATATACTAAAAAAAAAATTCCCACTAGCATAAATATAGTTTAACAAAAATTCCTCTTCATATTATCCTCTTCACATATCTCTTAATCATGCATTTGTAATACTAATATATTCCTCTTTATTATGTTGATGCTTAACACCTTTAAAATGAACTCTCCTAGTTTCATTTCCACAATTAGTTCCAATACTTTAATATTATTCATTGTATATCTATATCTATATTCTAATTAGAAACATAAGTAAGAGACACTATATTTAAGCTTAGTTTGCCCATTTTTGTTTGCCTAACTCTTACCTCTATATACTACACCATAATATCATATCAGAATAATATTATGCAAATTAAAAATATAAAATTGAAAAATAAATTTCCACTTTAACAAATAAAGGTAAAGATAACCACATGAACAACATACAATAAATTAGAACAACTTGGAAGAAAAACTTGAATTTTTTTTTTAAAAAATTGGCGGAAAAACTTGTAAAAATAGAAAATAGAAATCTTGAATACCAACCTTGACTCAATAGTGTGATTGGCCAGAAATAGACTCATCTATGGAGAATGTCATTCTAACAGATAAAAGTTATCAAACTCATGGACCATGATTGTTGCACTATCACATACTGATGTTAGCTACAGGTACATCCTCAAATCTCAATTTCAATTTTATTGTTTAGATCATTCATAACCCCACACAAAGTAATGCAAACCACGAATCTCACCAAACAACCATTAAATAATCCAGTATCGTGTCTAAAAATTTTCCTAGGGTTTTGTTTTTCTTTCTTGTATCATATTTCAAGTAACATCCCAGTCTTATTGTTCATCCTTTCCATCTCTGGGGATAAAATGGACTGCAATATCTTTGGTGGTCCACATAAACAATATGGGTGTTATCTATATTCCCTAACCCAACATTAGGTGCTATCATTAAGCTTTAGATGTGGGATTTCTCAAACTAAGTCAATTCTAATTGTTGTTTAATAGTAATTTGATGATGGTGGTGGGGATAGTTCTCATGGTGTCATGAGTGTTGAAAGAAACATGGAGTATTGAAAGCTCTAATCACGGCCTTTCCATGACCCTCTAATAAGGACAATCTTGAAGTATTTACATGTTGTCGATGTTGCGATCCTTCATTACCTTCTAACAAGGTATCGCTTCCAAATTGGTAGTGGCACCAATTTAGTACTTTGTAAAAAAAATAGTACTCTGTAAAATTTTCATGGTATTCTTTGATTTTTATTATTTAAATTAGTAGGGGGATTGTTAAATGTCCATTCCACACCCCACTTTATTTTTAGTCTAATTAATCTCAACCTTTTGTACACCACCTCTTGTTCCTTTCTATATATTTTTTGTAGTTTTTCCCAGAGTTGTCGTGAAAGCACATGCACCTTGACCATGAAATTTGACACACATAAACATACTCTTTGATTGATCTTTTATTTTTCCTTTTCGGACTCAACGTATAACCATTCTTTGATTTGAAGTACTTTAGAGCTTTGCTTGTCTCTTGTCTCCCTCATTTGATATAGCAACATGAAAATATGAGGTGATCCTCTTGGTAGTTACATGGTGAGGCAAACATGAAAAAACAAAGATCTGTGATTGAATATCTCCCTGATGAAGAGAGATAGACATCTATGATTGTGATATTGGAAGAAAGTGGGGAGGGATCTTCTTGAGTGTCGATAAATGCTATGGTAGCATCCTTTGATCTCATAGTATAAGGAGTACTTGAAAATGAGGTGCATATTTGTCTTGGGTTTATGTAGGTGGCACATTTAGTAGCTCCTATATGATTACTGAATATGATGATTGATCTCCACCTAGCCAACATAGAACTAGCTTATAGATATCCTAAGTGAATGCATCTAGTCTCTATGTGTATTGGGATGCATGATCATGCCATCCTACAACTCGAAGAAGTGCTCAAGGTATAAATACATCTTCGTGTCTAGGATGTTTATAGGTGATGTCCAAGTGACTAGGGTGAGAGAAGAGACTAGTGTTTTGTGGTATTTGGTACACCTATTACTATTTGGAATGTTCAATGTGGAGAATATAGGGAGACTTATCTTGTATACTTGTGTGATGCAAGTTAAGGTGCCAAGGAGGACTTGGGGGTGTGTATATGCTAACTTGTTGTGGCTATTTGGTAGAGTAACCAAATTTGGTTGGGTTTGATTCCGAGCTAGGAGTTTGTGGCTAGGGTTTTCTTATGGTTTCCCTACCTAGGGTTTAGAGAGAATGATTTTAGAAAATTATATATTAGAGAGCAATGGAACACATAAAATATTGTAGAAATATAAACACAGAAAATGCATAAAACAAGAGTGACACAGATATATGTGGTTCACCCAATTTGGTGTACGATCACAAACAAATAGTTAGTCCTTCCATTTATATTATCCAGCAAAATGAAGAGATACAAACTGGAACAAATCCATTGTAATTCCCTCTTCGCTCTCACACAATCTCCTCTCTCTTTCTCGCTTAGAATACACATATACACATATACTTTTACTTCATCTTATACACATATATGTAGTGTTCCCGTTGTCCAAAACTTTGTGTACTTGCATATTTGAATTTAAACTTATGTTCTCATGATGAACGAGTAGTTTCTAGTGTTGTTGGTTGTGCATGTCTACTTGACATAACATTGAGAAGATTTTCTCAAGTGATTTAACAAATATATAGAAGCTAAAGGGGTAGATTAGGGTTGTTACAAATCTGTTATAGTAAGTATTCTTAGATCTGTTATATGCTTGAAAATTGTGCCCTAAGGGATGAAAACTTGTTCTATTGAACTAAATGTTTTTGATGTTTATTTTCATGGGATGCCTTATGCCTTTGGTTGAAAATAAGTGAAGGATATGCTATTGGAATTTATATTTCAAATTCAGCTCTAAGGTTGAAATGTCACAAGAAATATATTTAGAAAACCTTAAGGTTGAGGTGAAACGATCGCCACCTTGATGAGATCGAGTTTCTCCTTGCTATGACTCATAAAACTTAATAGGATTGATTCATCTGAAGGGTGAACTTATATGACAAGCATATAGTATTCTCTTCAAGCTTGTGTAGAAATAAAGAGATACTCATTAGAAATAATGGGGAAAATGAAAGTGAAACATATCTTGTATAGGCAGCATGTCACTCTTGAGCATGACACTCATTTGTATCTCATGTCCAGTTTGGGATATCCTCACACAATCACTTGGCTTTCCTAGCACGAGCGATCCATTTTCCTCTCATATGACTATTCCACTTCATCATTATGACCTTTCATCCTATGTTGAGTCAAATGTTGCCACACTCTGGAGTCGTGTCGCTTATATGTTGAAGATAAATCCTATTTACAATATATTACCTATGCATTATCTGAATCCTCCCTACAGTCTTGGATATTATTCATTTTACTCCACTTTATTCCTCATTTCATGTCAATGAGGGGAGACTCATCATGGCCCTCCTTCGACAGGTCACTTCTTGTTGATTTCAGCTCATTATCCAATAAGATGAAATAGAGACTCCCTTTCAGTACCTTAGAGATTGCATACCTTAATGGCAAGTTCCTCGCATTCGATGACATGTTTTCATCATTGGCCTTTAATCGGGTGATTCCATGAGTGTTCAACTTCAACTTCATTTTTCACATTCACAGATTATGTTGTCATACCTTAATAACCATTGTCATTATTAGTGGTTTCTCTCATGCCTGTTAATGGTCCACATAATTGGTCAGTGATTAGGTGGTTTTATAGCATGTTCGACTTCGACACATTCATTCACATGTTAGAATTCCTACTTTGATTGGGTTGGGATGGAGTGCAAGACCTTGAGTCTTGTCTGATATGACTCAAGCTGTGTGGAGTTATGTATTATTCATGATTGTACACATGTTTCTTCTATACAAATAGACGTGACCATTATGTTTTGCAGATTTCTCTGGTGTGGTTTTTGAGGTTAAGTATTCAGATATTCCAAAGTTTTCATTTTTGCATTGTCTACATTTCGAGTCTGGAACAAGACTCATCAAACTTATTAAATAATTAAAATAAAATACAATAAATAATTAAAATTGAATTGAACTAGTCGTCTGTCCTAAAAAATTCCTTAAAAACATATTTATAACCAACACTTCACTTCTTTGTAAATCAGTCCTGAGGATGAGTGTTGTTCTAGATTCAAAATGTAGAATATGTGACCATACCATGGGACTTTACATTTATGGTGATCATTCTATCCTGGATGGTTGTGTCCATACCTTGGATCTTAGATCTACAAATGATCCTTTTCATTTGGATGGTTGCGCCCATACCATGGATCCTTTCACATAATCCTTATTATCCGGATGGTTGTGTCCATACCGTGGATTCATGTTTGATATCATATATGTATATGGATATATGTCCTTGATTTTCACGTCTCCTGACAGTGTTTATTCTCATCCTTGCAAAATCTTGTAAATCATCTTAGCCATCACTGCTTGTTCTGCCTTCATACTTTAGGGGGCATCTATTACACAATATTTTGTGATAGTTCCCGCACTTCCCTTTGATATACCTTGAAGTGCTCAAAACATGACCACCATGCAGTTTGCTCATTCATATATGTAGCTTAGATCCTCCCTAAGACATTGATTGGAAAATGCCTTGAGCTTCCCCTAAAGGAAATAAATCTAAAACCCTAATTTGCGAATCATCACTCTTATAAGACTAAAAACCATGATGGTCACCTCTTGCATTATATCCAACCCATGATGGAATCACCTTGTTTACTTGTATACCTATGATGACCGCAAAAAGGAAATTTTCCCAAAGAGGACGAGAAGCTTCATGATCTAGAAGCTTCTAGAGCGGCGAGCTGGAGGTTGTTCGGCATAGATGACGTCGAGTTCTCCCAACTTGGCCTCTTCGTCTTATCCTTATCAATTAACTCATTAATATGTGGGCCTACACCTATCTTTGGAGAGATCCTAACTCCCTTTCACTGCCTATACATTCATCCTCTCCCATTCTGAAATAGTTTTTCTTTGTCTATTTTCACACTTATGCTAAGATTGCGCCTACATGCTACTCATTTGTCTTGGAGAAGGAGTGCTTGGAGAGATTATCTTGGACTTGGACATTCATTCAAGTAAATCCTATTAACATCAAGGCTTGGTTGTAGCTTCCTCTTTTATTCTATTAATATACAACCGCTAGTTCATTTTCCCTAAATGTGTATGCTCATTTATCATTTAGCTTAACTCTCCTTGATTTATTAAGTAGGTTAATTTTGAATATGCTATTTGTATTTTCATTCCTTGTTGTGTCTTTATCTTTTGTGGAAGTGCATAAATGTTGTGAGCAGTAGGAACAAGCCCCTGATGCAAGTGATTCAAGGTCTTCAACAAAGGAGAACATGATAGCATCAGAATGAGGTAGGCCATCTTCTTGATCTCTCATTTCAATTGTAACTCAAGAAAGTGCCTAGTAGATTGTCACTTAGGTCTCTAGTACCACTCATTGGGCTAGAGGGATCATCTCTGTCCACAAAGAGGAATTACCTAGATAACACCCCACCAAAGCTAGAACTCTGTAAGAATGGGATTGTTTAACTATTAAAAAGAAATTTGATCGAAAAAGCAGAAGCCCTTGGGCTTGCCCAAAATTATATGTCAACAAGCATTCAGAGAAAAAGAGAGGTAAACCTTGGATGGTGATTAGCTATATACAATTACATGATGCTTTGTTTACTATCAGGTATCCTTTGCCATCTAAAGAAGATTTATTTCAGAAAATTAGTAATAATAATGTGTTTAGCAAATTTGAACTTAAGAGTAGATTCTGGTAGTTAGAAATCAAACTATATGAAAGATACAAGACTGGTTTTTTGGTGCCAAATGGGTAGTTCCAATGGTGAGTAATGCCCTTTGGATTGAACAATGCACCCTCTGAATTCCAGAAAAGAATGGAAAATATTTTTGAAGATTTGAAATTTATTATCATTTATATTGATCACTTACTAATAATTTATTTTGACTTAAAATAACATAGAAAGCACTTGGAGATAGTTCACCACAGAATTTTTAAGCATGCCTTAGTCCTTAGCAAGCCTAAGCTTGAGTTTGCAAAAACTAGAATTGAATATCGAGAAATACTCCTATTGCAAGGTAAATTTGAATTGCAAGAACATGTGTTGAAATATTTAACATAATTTCCAGATTCCATTTATGGCTACAAACAATTACAAAGGTTCTTGGGAAGCCTCAATTACATTAGGAAGTTTTATGAAAATCAAGCCAAAGATGTCAAGGTCCTAGAGAAGAGGCTCAGAGGAATAGAATGGACCCCATATATGATGATTGTAGTTCAAATTATTAAGCAAAAGGTCCAAAATCTTCCAAGTCTGGTTCTTCAAAGACATGAATTTCCCTATATTTTATAAACATATACATCCAATGAAGTATCGTTTGGAGTTTTTATGCAAAAGCATGAAAAAGGGGAGGAAATTTTCTCATATGCATCAGGATATTTTAATGATGCTGAACTCAGGTATCCATCTTCTCATAAAGAAATCCTTTCTGTAAAAAATGTAATCAAGAGATCCAGGTTATTCCTGAAGTCGGTAAGATTCATTGTAAGAAGATACCTCAGACATATAGTTGGGATGTTTAGAAACAAAATATTGTTAGATCAAGGAAATAATAGGGTACTAAGATGTAGCTTATGGTTCGATGGATTCGACTTTGATATTGAATATAAAAAGGGAAAATATAATTGTTTAGCAAATTTTCTTACAAGTGAAGCAGCTCCTAAAGAAATCAAGATGTTCAGTTGTTCACCAGCTTCAACTTCACCAGCACCTCCCTCTGCTCCAGAGGGTTTTCAGTGGGTTCTAATATGTAAATATTGTCATATGTCATTTTGTTTGAATTTTTCATAGATAGGGTCAAGGAGAGTCATTCATATGAATAAACCCTTGAAAAATGGGTTAATAGTAGGCATACTAATGTAATTAATATTATGTATTTTGTAGAGTCTCTCATAATGTTTCAAGGGGTCATTATATTTTGCACCTTTTGCAGGACATATATATTTTTTTGTATGAGCCATGGCTAAGATATGAAGACTATTGTAATATATTTATGTACACCAAATATGCCAAGATATTTTGTCGTATGTTCGAATATATTTCTATATGTAACCCCTAAAATCACCGATCACCCTGGTTCAATATACTGCTACATGAATGGCACCCAAGAGGAGGAATATTTTGTACCATGAAAAGACATGAATTTATTGATTATCCTTGAGAAGATATCAGAAAAAAAACATAGTCCGAGGCATGGTATATCTTCCAGATAGAACATTTGTTCAGTGCACTTAAATTACATACTATTCAGCCACGAGAGAAAGCTGTCTACAAGGAAATATCTTATTTCTTTGGATCAATTTGTAATCCTATAGATGAGAGTATACATAGTATGTACGGATCTCTTTTATTTATGTTCTATAATATCATGCCACCTCATGCATAAGCTCATTTTTCACCAAGCTCCCAACATTTATATTATTTAAGTGACAGTGATAAGTATGGATATGCGAGCAACTAACAGAATCTTTGTAAGGAAGCATGGTGGGTTGTATTTCATGTCTAGTCACTTGACAGTGAGTGTGACCAGTACCATGGGATTCTGATAAAATATCCATTGTGTAAATCTTAGAAGATATTTTTAGGAAATTTTAAATGACTAAGCGGATGGGCCTGTCCTCCAAATTAAAATCTTAGGTTAACCTTCTGCACAAATATTTGAAACTAAGAGCACTTCTCTGACCTTTAGTGGGACTTAAACGACATTTCAGGGAATCTACAGAAAAGTTTATATTTGAGATCTATAGTTTGTATGATTTATGTAAACAGGTCATATTTCGAGAAGATACTTGATGCTCTCTTGAAATCCTATAAATAAGCAAAATGTATCACCATTTTGGCATTCAAGTCTGTGTTTTCAGAGCTCTCTCTTTCTAAAGCTCTATGTCATTATGTCTTAGGCTGCATTCGAAAATTTTGCACATGTGCACTTTGATGCATATGTGAGCCTAAAGTGGAGGGACTCATAGGAAGTATTGAGTTTGAGACTTTGCTAAGGTCTCCCAACAGAGCTTTCTTTTCCCACTTTTCTAAACTTTGGATATTTATCTCACCCCTTTTAATTTCTTCAATAAAAATTTCGGACATAAATTCTTAATTCTTCAAGCTTCCCTCTATTTAAAGTCTGCGTCAAAAGTTTTCATCAATTTTTTCCCTTCTAGTGACTCTTCTAAGTCCATCTAGCTATAAAGGATCCTTTCCTTTGGATACAAATTAAAATTTTTCATTTAGTGTACCTTAGTTTGTGTTAAACATTGTAAAAGTAGGTTTTGTGTATTTTTTGTGAGGATTATGGAAATTTAAATACGTGAGCTAAAAAATAATATAAAAATCAAATCTTTCTATGTGACCCATTTCAATATCAGAATGCTTCATTTTTCTAACTCCTCATTATTTTTAGCATCCTAAGTCCTTTTGACAGTAAGAATGACAAAAAGGATAGTTATGTTTTATTGAATTAAAAGATATTGAAACAAGAACACATATATCTTCAAATCCATCCCTTAAATTCTTTTCAATTAGACTACAACCCATGTAATATGTGAAGAAATAAGTTTCATTGATATAAGTCCTTTTGTCAAATACCAACTGAGCCTAATTTGACAAATTTCTACTAGGCTTCCATTATTTATATTTTCTTCAGTTAAAGTTAGATTCAAATAGTTGTCACAAGTATTACATGAACACATATTTATCATGCACTATACTCATATTCTTCAAATTTTGAGAACATTAAAGTAATGAGTCACACCGCTTGGGCACAATACTACACCTCCTTCTATCATTGACTAGATTCATGATGTGTACTCTTAGGTTTAATAAATAGAACCTTAATACAAGCTTCCAAATCAACCCTTATGCACGTATTATAATTCAGACGAATGATCAACACTGGGCATTCAACAAGATAAGATTATGTATAAAGACTTACTTCCTTTTCTACCTCAATATTAGCGTAGATGAAACTTCAACATAAATATAATAAAGCTAGTATTACTTCCCATAATGCAATCATAGTCCTACTTCCATGGTCCAATGTAATGTTAATATGTGTATCTTAGGTAGTATGCACAATTAGGTAAAGGAGTAGCATTGGATGCATAATGCATAGCATAGATAACCTGAACCATAGTTTATATCATTAAGCCTTAACCACAGTTACCCAATTTACATAGCTATCTCAAGCATGATTATTCACTCTCTTAAACAAAAGGCAGAATAACACCAATACTTTATAAGATCCGTATATTATGTTTCTTTACTAATCTTGACTGGGATTGAATTTATATGCAAGAAAAAGCTAAGAAATTTTTCTTGTATGCTTCAAAATTGGAAATATAGAGAGTAAGAGTCAACATACAAACATCCCATGCAAATCAGACTATCTAAAGGATATCACTTAAAAAACCGAGCATTGCCACCCCACCTATAATTGATTCTTCTAGATCACCCCAAGCCGAGAGTTTTTACCATCGATCAACTACCCCGGTTGATCTCTTCCATGGCTAATTAATACCCTCTTTCATGATATGGTTTCCATTAGCAGCTACCTACTTTTCTAGATCTTTTTATCAATTTGCCAAGGCTTTTCCTAGAAAATCTTGCCTTTATCTCCCATGAGGCTTTTCATCATAAAAGATTTCCTTTATCTCCTGTAAGGCTTTTATATTTTTTTTAAACTTAGCATCTCTCTCTAGCTAAGTAGCTTAATGGATATTTATCTCCAAATCCATTAAGTTCATCAATATTTGGATCTAAAAGTCTTATCATGAAAGGATTATCCATTCTCATTCACCAATGGGATTTGGTAAGAATCTCATCTCTCGGTGTCTCTCTTTTCCAAGTGATTAATTATTTTATTTATTTCCTAAAGTATTTACTTTTCTTGTTACAAATCAGACCTAGATTTTCTGTGCTTAGGTTAGCAAATTTTTACATACAAGGGAGGGGTGTTACATATTCCCCCCCTTAAATTTACACAATCCTCAGTGTATTACTGCATCTTACAATAATATTTCCTCATTCATAGATAGTTGTCTCTGAATTCACAAACTCCCATGGCCTTTCCATTTGATGCAAATCTTTTGATATATATCAGTTACAAGGAGCGCATCTCCTTCCATCGCTACTTGTAATATTTGTTTCAATCAATTTTGTGAGAGATTTTAGATCGAGAAACTCATATATGTTTATGACAGTTAATATCATAATTTGGTATACAGTACTACTATTTGAGTAGCGACAACTTATATTTCCCACCATTTATTGTATTGGAATAAATGCATGTTCCTCCCTTGCATTCTTCCAAGCCTTTGTGTTCTTGCCTCATGTAGTTTCCCTTCATACAACAAGTCACTAGCACATTTTCCAAATCAATATGTACAAATATCATATCAGGTTAACGCACACATAACCATCAAAATCATATGAAACCATCAATTACAGATCATTTGTAATCCTCATAGATCATAATCATAATCACCTTCATACAATACTGACACAAACCACTCATATTATCCTTAGTTTCCACCTTTTTCTTGCCTTTGTATGCACTTTGGATTAGTTTCCTTATAAATAAATCACCCAGTTTCTTCATGCATACCTACACATAGTTTGTATTACACACATGAAACTATACATGTCATATATTATCATGCAATACATGTATCCATACCAGTACCATATGTACCGCTTGTACACAGTACCATTTGTACATCTTGTACACCATACTGATGTCCATAGCATCACCTACACAACATATACTTCATCCACATGTTTCCAACCATGTTAGTATTATGCCAAAAATTCCTTCATTTATTTATAATACCTTTGGGTAAGTTGAACAAAACATGCTCAGTTTAGCGATAGGAGAGTAAGGAATTTCATGGACTTGTTCAACTTTTGCAACCAGTGAAATTTTTGATGTCAAAGTATTAAAGTGATTTTATTTAGAAAATCATTTTCCTATGTCATGTGATTGCAGTACAATGTCAGCAAGATAGTATCATAGAAGTAATCATGCATACTACAACTTTGTCATACCCATAAATTTGCGTTTTGGGATTAAATCTAACACCTGGACAAGGTTTTAACAACAACAGAATGTGACTTCCGCTTAATCATAAAGTAGACTATTGACTATGATACTTAACTTAATATTTAGATGATAAAATGATCGTTTGGTACTTAAAAGTACTACAAACTTAACTAGTCATGTCATATGCTCCTTTTACACCTCTTCCAACATCTTGTTGACCACAAATAATTCAGTATAGGTATAAAATTATTTCCCCTTCATGAACTATAAATGAAAATTATAATTTCCCTTTAAGTTTTTAGGCACTATGTGTACCAGGGTGTGATCCTAGGGTATCTACATGTTAACACCTCCTTTTAACATTAAGTCACCCATGAAATAAAGAGATTAGTTATCAAATTTATTAGCATGAATTCCAACATGGTTTATACAACAATTTTTATATTGTCCTATTCAACCCAGAAAACATTATCAATGCAGTTTGTTAGGTATACTTCCCAATATTGCTTGGTAAAGAATAGTGGTACAACATACGTATTCCGAATGGTATGATTTTGACTTATGTGAATAGATTGCTAGATCCTCCTATCCTTGCATAACAACTTCGATTACCAGTACCACATAGTCATCCCTATGGTTGAATCATTCAAATGTTTATTGTTGCATGATTGGTTATCCTTAGAACCTTCCTAATGCATGCATTATGTTATTACTAACATAAGATCCTTAGATCATCATAAGTTGTATTAATGCGAAAACCTTTTTGGTTTATGATGAATTTGCTTATTAATTTAGACCATCATGTTCCGAATCTAGGGTAAAATTCATGTTATTCATAAGGATGCTTTGAATTTCTCTAATGCATCAAGCACCATCATGTCTAATCTACAAGTATACTTTACTCAGCTATAGAAACCTAGTTATTATTATTACCTTATCACTTTCCTCAAAAAGTATAATTATAAGATCTTCAATCATTCTACTGTAAGCACCTTTCTAAAACGTTCTTCTCTATGGGATATTAACAGAAACCCATATGTATCTAGATGGATATGTCCATAAAGTTTATGGAGTTTGAGGTTTCACATTTTAAGTTATATTAGAAATTTACGCTAGAGGTACTTTTGTTGCCAGTCCCATTGACATTCTTATGAAGGTCATACAATTATTTATGTATGATGTCTTCCTACATACAATAACTTGTATTGCATGTGTGCTTACTCTTCACACTTTGACCCTAGTTGAGTTGAGATCTGAATATATAATTTGTGTTTCTTGTTAGTTACAATGGTTTAGCTATGGTTTTCCTCAAGAACCTGTAGGTCCAAACTATGCATATGTTACCTATTAAGGTTAAGTTCCCTTCAATAGCATTTCCACCAACAGAAAAATTACATTCCAAATGGATTACATCATTACATATAGATGCACTAATCAAGGGATTAAATTGAAAGACAATTTGTACAACTAGATAGTCTTATACTATGACCTATCCTTCATGAGCTTGAACAATTTCATAGGAACCATTATGAATAGATATCCCTACATAAAACCTTAGAATTTATTCTATGATGGAACCCGCTTAATTAAAATTTTGCTAATGTGGATAGTATGTCTTGGGTCTCTCACCTAATGAGATATGATTTCATTTTATATACTTTCACTTTTGTTTTTTCCTCATGTTGTCCATGATCTATGGAAAGGAAACACTTGATATTTATTTTTATTAGTTGTGAGAAGAGTGGCATTTTTATATGACTAGCACAAGAGGTTATCTCTACTAGCATATTAGCACCCCGTTTTGTTCTAAACATAGGCTCAAATTTACATGAGTATTGTAGCCTTTCCTTTATGTTGGAACCATTTTAAATTTAGTTTCTCGAAGAGAGTCTCGAAAGAAAAATTATGCTATCTGCAACTGATTAGTCACCATCATTGCTACCACCCAACTATCTTGATGTCGTGTACCATCATTTAGGTTGTTTCATTTACTGGGCACAAACTTCATATTGTTTCCATTGTTTTCATGATTCTTTACTCTTGCTTCTGCATTTCTCATGATCTATAATATAAGTTAGTAATATTCTCTCCTCTATGCTCTTATTGAGATAAATTGGAGATAGTGTTCTCACTTCTACGCTCTTAATGCGTTACCACAAACTCATTCAGGTGTCCCTTTCACAAATTGAGCGTAGATAAAATTCAATTAAAGTGATGAAAAAAACTATCCCAATTTGTAATTACTAGATTTTCAAACTTGAAACTAAACATTTGGCAGCACAGCATATGAGAACAATTAAATTTTACGCATTCAAGAATATATTATGTTGCAACCCACAACTCGCTATTTTCAAGCCCAAAGGGGCATCAAGAGAGACACTTTAACCTTGTGACCTTGAATCTTAAGAACATTAATCAAACAACGAAGCATATAAACATCTTTGACTTTTGTCATGTTGAATATGGATCAACATGAGTCAACAATTGATATAGACTTGTTTCCATTAACAGACGAGGTGCATGACTCAAAAGCATAATTCAATCTAAAAAGTCACCATGACATTGCATTTTGCAAAGGTAGTGTTGAACAAGTATAGTCTTCTAGATCTGCGAATAAGGTTGAAAGGGAGCAATCATCCTTACAGTGATTTTTTATGTCCCTCTAGCGGGATAGATGTGGTTACTTTAATTCACGCGCTTTCAAAAGATGTGTTAATTCCGAAAGTAGTAACCCCACTAAAACAAAAGGTGGAAAAGATCAATCTACTGGTGATACTATTTTGCCATTTTGTAATACCATTTTCCCAAAAACATGTTGGGAATCCTATATACTTTGGGATTTTGCATACATGTCTAAGAGAGCGTTTTTGACAAACAAGTTTGATGGAATTCCATCCTGAGTGAGATAACAGTTGATTACCTTACCCGATTTTAGTGTTATCCAATGGCCACAAACTGGGAGCACACCAGAAATAGTGATAGATTTTGGCCTCGAACCTCTCAATTTCATCATAGAGAAAGTTTCACCCACTTCATGTCAAACATGACAACACGAGCTTTGATAACACTTAAAAATGTAAGGATATTAGGTGGCATATCTGACTTATTCTATCAATGCTTTCTTGTTGAACGCGCTTACAACAAACATAATATATCATTTGAATTACCAGTAGTAGTACTTCTTGTGCTCAACACCTATTTACACAAGAATGTGACACCTCGGACCTTTGGACAAGAACCATCGTTGTATATGTGGCTATATTTATTCGAGAGGTTGTTGCATTTACTTTGTCGGATCTCGGTCAATCGCATTGTAAGCTAAGAAATGTCTATGACACATTTCACCTTCAAGGCTTCTTTAGAATTGAACCAATACTAAATTCCTTATAGGGTACTACCGTCAGAGAAGACACATCTTGGTATATGACCTAGATGGGATAGGGTTTAAAGGGATTCCTTAAAAATATCCCCATAATGCCACAAAAATCAAACAATTAGCGTAGTTATCTTATAAGGGCTGCACTTTTTCTAAATGAATAGAAACTGCCCATTTCTTGACAATCAACATTAAATGATTTGATATATTTTATATCGAGTGGATTAACATATACATGTTATTACTTCCACATTCCCTCAATTAAATCATTTTACTAATTAGATTCAACCTTAAGGAATCCTAATTTCCTTTGATTGCAAGTAATCAATGTGATATTTGCATGCTTTAGAGTCGTCCTCCAAATTATTTTAAGATTTAAGTTCAATCCTTTATGGATTTTGGGTTATTTTTCTTATAAAAAAATTATAACTAAAACCTTTCAGTGAAACCCTGAATTTTTTAGGGACTAATTTATGTCCCTCATTCCTATCTTACATAGGTGGATTGGCCCATAGTCTGCAATATTTGAACTTAATGCTCCGATACCATATGTCACATAGCCCCTGACCCTAATTTGACAAATTCCTACTAGGCTCCCATTCCTTATATTTGCTTTAGTTAAAATTAGATTCAAATAGTCATCACAAGTATTACATGAACAAATATTTATCATGCACTATACTCATAGTCTTCAAGTTTCAACAACATTAAAGTAATGAGTCACACCCCTTGGGCACAATACTACAACCTCCCTCTATTCTTTACTCGATTCATGATGTGGACTCTTAAGTTCAATAAATAGAGCCTTAATACAAACTTCCAATTCAACCCTTATCCACGTATTATAACTCGGAAGAACAATCAACCACGGGCATTCAATAGGACAAGATTATACATAGAAACTTACTTCCTTTGCTACCTTACTATAAACATAGATGAAAAATTCAACATAAATATATTAAAGCTAGTATTATTGCCCATAACACAATCATATTCCTATTGCAATGGTCACATGTAACGTTAACATGTGTATCTTAGGTAATATGCACAATTAGTTAAAAGAGTAGCATTAGATGCATAATACATAACATATATAACATGAACCATAGTTTATACATTTGAGCCTTAACCACAGTTACTCAATCTACATATCTATCGCAAGCATGATTATTAACTATCTTAAACAAAAGATAGGATAACAACAATACTGCGTAAGATCCACATAAGATCCAGATATTATGTTTATTTACTAATCTTAACTAGGATTGAGTTTATATGTAAGAAAAACCTAAAAAATTTCTCTTATATGCTTCAAAATCGAAAATATAGAGAGTAAGATTCCACATACAAACATCTCATGAAATCCATATTGTTTGACAGGATGTCATTTGGAAAACTGAGCACCACCACCGAACCTAGAACTAATTCTTCGAGTTCACCCTCGAGCCGAGAGTTCTTGCCATGGATCAACTGCCCCTGTTGATCTTTTCCATGGGTATTTAGTACCCTCTTTCACAATATGGTTTCCATTAGTGGTGTCGTGCTTTTATGGATCTTTTTATCCATTTGTCTAGGCTTTTCCTAGAAAAACTTGTCTTTATCTTATGGGAGGCTTTTCCTCATAAAATCTGGTGTTTATCTCCTATAAGGCTTTTATCTTTTTTCTTAACTTAGCATCTTTCTCTAGCTAAATAGCTTAATGGATATTAATCTCTAAATTCATTAAGCTCATCTAGATTTGGATCTAGAAGTCTTATCATGAAAGGATTATTCATTCACATTCACTAATGAGATTTGGCAAAAATCTCATCTCGTGGTGTATAGCTTTTCTAGGTGATTAATTATTTTATTAATTTCATAAGGTATTTACTTTTCTTGTTACATATCAGATCTAGCTTTTCTGAACTTAAGTTAGCAAAATTTTACATACAAGACAGAGATGTTACATTTTTTTTTGTAAGCTAGGTTGGTACCTTCCTTTTCTATTTATAAAAACAAATTGATCCAGGTACAACATTTTGGTGGCCTCAAATTGCCCATATGGGAAACCAAGTCTATTTGCCACTTGAGTTTGTTATATGCCATCTAATAACAAAATTTAATCAGTCTTTCCATCCATGCTACATGAATTGCACATCTAAAAACACTAAACATGCTACACACCAGCTTATAAGTGTCTGAAAAGAAAGCTAGCCGCAATATAAACAGACAATAAAATACAAAGGACTAATCCTTCTGGTCATCTGTGTAAAAATCTACATTAGCAGGTGCTATCATTGAGTCATTTGGTGTTGGGGACAGCTTCATCAGTTGTTGTTGGATCTCATCCAATTTGCTATCTTGTACTATCATGATGATCTGCAAGTTTTTCATTTCCTTTTTAATATTGGGCATGCCTTGGGCTATGGCTGCCACTTCTCCGGCCACCTGCTCTAGAGCCTTAGCTAGTAAATTCTTTAAACCCCAGTACACATGCAGAGCTTGCCAATAAAGCATCATTTGACCTTTGGTATGTCCTGGGTCGGGGATAATATCTCCCCATTCCTCCAACTCTTGTTTTGATTCCTCTTCCATTAGACTATCTTCCATTTGTTGAATTATCTGTCGAATTTCTGCATCTATCCCTTCTCTATAGGCTCGAGTGGCTTCCTAGACTACTGTTCTCATGGATTTCCTTCCTTGCCTCTAACTTGCTGGTGCCGATGTTGACGATTCACTTCTGCCCGGCTGTCTTTGTCGCCCTCTTCCTCCTCGGTCCCTGCCTCTACCCAAGTGAGCCATTTTCTCCTTTATTGCCTCCTGCTTGCAATTATCAACAACAAAAGTTAGCTATTGAGGAGCTACAATCCTCCCATCAATCAGCATTTCCTTGTCATTTACCCTTCCTGCCCCACTCCGACCACCCTCGTTGTTCTGACGAGATAATGGTCTCTCCCCCCCTGGACAAAGGAAGGAGGGAAAGCCCTCTGTCATTCAGCTCTCCACCTGGATAGGGTTCTTAGAATTCTTGAGTTGACCCTTTGCCCAACTACTAGAATTCTCGGACATACCTATGATTTGATCCTTGCTCTTCCTCACCATGCAACCCTATGACTTGCTCAGCCACAAACCTTCTACTACAAATCCCAAATTACCCCGCTCTTCTGCCTGACTATGCATGGCAGAGAAAAAGGAAAACCCGCTCAAACACCGCCCCACCTTAGCAATTCCTGGCGATCCCCCCTGCTCCACCATACTAAGCAAGCTAGAGCGAAATGTAGGAGGAGAGCCAGAGGAGACATACCTATAATCACACTCAACCACTGAAGATCCCAAAACCTACGCTACACAGTTCTCCTCCTCCCTTCGCTGCATACTAAATTTTTCTCCCACCCTTACCACCCTCATGTACCCCAGTCCATCTGGCCCACGTCCCATCTCACTACCGTTGTCATTTCTAACTTGCTCTCCCCCCACACTCCATCCACTACGCTACCTCGAAACTCCCACATGCATGCAAGATGCCACCATGGTCATTTGATCTATGGTGAGGGTAGTAGGTGGCCTTCTTAGTCGACCACTCCCTTGAACTATCCACCTTCTCATACTATCCCTCTTTATCACCCTGATCGGGGGCCACCTGTGTCTACTATGTTGAGGTCGTGTCTTCATGGAAATCTTGGGCTAGGATTACTTTGAGGGGCTCTAATCTGGGCTCCTCTAGTTGGGTCAGCCATATGCTATCCAACTTTCCTCCTTGTTCATTACTTCCCAAATTTGCTAGGAAATCCACTGCTCTGTTTCCTTCCATTCTTACATGATTGATGATCATATATTTAAATCTCTTTATGATGGTTTACAAATCTTGGACCAGGCTAGCCATCCTCTAGCTTTTCATAACTTTATCCCATGTCTTTCCATTAATGAGTTTCCTTATCATGTCAATAACCAGTTGGGAGTTGCCTTCTACTTCCAAGTTGTTGTAGCTATTTCTTATCATTGTTCTTAGTCCTTGATAGATTGCCATAAGCTCTGCTTCATTATTATTCATGATACCACCATAGTCTCAGTATAACAATCTTGTTATGCCTTCGTCATCTCGAAATATGCCTTCAAGCCCTGTCGGCCCCGGGTTTCCTTTGGAGGCACCATCAAAACTCAGTTTGATGAAACCTACCGAGGGGCGAGAAAAGTGGAGAGGGTTAACGCTGCCGATGTTAGGGGGTTTCCACATCTGAGGTGCTACCATTCCATGTTCTATATTAAGCTTGTTTAGAATCTATTATTCCTGAGGTGTCATTTTCCAATCCTCTTGACTCCATGTTTTAGCTAGAATAGTTTCTCTTATATGACTCAAGGTTCTTTTCTAGACCCGCTCTAGAGGCAACTCTTTGTTTTGAAAGATTCTCCTCTTTCTTTCTTTCCATATCATCCATATATTCATGCCTACTGCTAGACTACAGGCTCTTCTTACCACTGGGCTCCTGAATTGACCTCATCCCCATTGTTTAATTGTTTCTTTGATGTTTTGATGGTCTCTATTTGTCCTTCCAAAGAGTCTCATTATTTCTTCCCCTTTGTTGTTGGGCAGCTCGACAAGAGTTCAAGAGGTATTCCTATGTTTCCTGTTTACAGAGATAACACCTGGGAGGACCCTGAATTCCATGTTTTTGAAGTTGATCCCAAGTTAGAATGTAGCCTTTCCCAACCAACCATAGGAAGTGATTCACTTTCAGCCACCAATTACCCTTCCATATTTGTTTCCATAGGGGTGACATGTCATCTTATTCTTGCTGCATGATGAGATTGTATGCTTCTTTAATCGTGAAGTTTCGCTTCGTTGAATGATCCCATCTCAGTATGTCTGGACCTATTCTAATAGTTGTTTTCCTTGTCTTCATTTCTTTTCTGTAAAACTCCCTTTTTTCCATATCAATATGCCTATCCCATTCTTCCGGATTTTTCCAAGTTCTCCAGGATTCCTCTTGGCGGTCTTCATTCTAGAACTCTATGACATAGTTCAAACCTTCCTCTTTCTCCTCTTGGCATGTGTCTCTTAGAGCCTGAACATCATTCAGTTTCTCCGTTTGTTGCCAAGCTTCTTCCCAGAATTTGGCTGAATTTCCGTTCCTAATTTCCCAGAATGCATGCTTGGAAACTACATCTTTGTTTTGATTGGCCAGATTCCATATTGTCGAGCCTTTTAGTGTTTCCTCAAGTCTTAAAATTTCCTCTGGTGTTGTTGGCATGTTATATTTTTTTGTCCAGATTCTTTTCCATAGGTCTCCCCCTCCCATCATCCATCTCCACCAGAGCTTAGCCCCCATTACTTGGTTCAGAGAGTATGGATCTCTCAAACCCAATCCTGCTTCATCTTTACTCTTAACCAAGCCCTTCTAGGATATCAATGCCCACTTTCTTTGCTGCTTCGGTCCTCCCCAAATGATTTTTTTGAATATTTCCACCATTTTGGCACACGCATCTTTGGGGGCAGCCATTTTCGAGAGTTGGTAGATTGGAATCGATTGCAGGACTACTTTGACCAGTACTTCTCTTCCTGCTATATTTAGGGTTCTGAAGGACTGATTGGCTAATCTGCTGGAAATTTTCTTAATGGTTTGTTGCCAATTCACCATCTTTAGAGGATTTAAGGCTAACGGGGTACCAAGATATTTTTTGGGCAATTCTCCCGATTGGAAACCCAATAGTCTTATTAAATATGTTTTGACATTTCCTGCAGTGTTGAAGAAATATATACATGGTTTCTCCTTATTTACTCGAGTACCAGAAGCTTCCATGAAGAGGTCTAGTATCCCTTTTATTATTTTTACTTCTCTGAGAGAAACTGTGCAGAACAACATGATATTGTCCAAAAATTGTTGGTGTGTGATCGGGAGATTATTCCCCCATATCTGCAGCCCTTTGATTTTCCTTTCCTACAATTCTTTTTTGATATATCTTCCTAACCCCTCCGCAACAATGATGAAAAGGAAGGGGGATAGAGGATCCCCCTATCACAGTCCTCTAGAGGACTTGAAGGTTGTAGATGGAAATCCATTCAGGTGAATGGAAAAATTCGGGGTAGAGATCATGGCAAAGATCCATCCTATCCATCTATTGCAGAAATCGAAGGCCGCTAGTACCGATTTAAGGTATGCCCAGTTCATACGATCATAAGCCTTGGAGAGGTCCAATTTGATCATCATTCTAGATTCTTTTTTGGTTTTCCAAGAATGCACTACTTCTTGTGATGCTACCAATCCACCTAGAATTTGACGCCTTTCCAAGAAACATGTTTGTTCTGAGGAGATAATTCCAGAAAGGATTGGCTTAAGTCTTTTGGCCATAAGGGTTGCAATAATTTTAGATATTACATTACAAAGGTAATGGGTCTAAAACCTTGGGGATCTTCAGACTTAGCAGTTTTGGGAATAAGAGACAAGAGAGTTGAGTTTAGGCCCAAACATACCTTCTGGTTTCTTCGAGATTCTTCTACCACACCCAGAATGTCTTGTCCCAAGAATTTCCATTCCTCCTGGTAAAATTCCACTGTGAAGCCATCTGGTCCAGGAGCTTTATTCTTCTTCATCACTTTCATGAAATCATCCACTTCCTCTAGAGTTGCTGCCCTTATAAGAGCCAAGTTTTGATCTTTGGTAATCATGCTTGGTATCTCATTATAGATTCTCCCAGTAGCCTCTCTTCTGTCTTCTTGGGGTTCCGTAAGGAGGTCTTTGAAATGACTTACCAGAGTATATTCCATTTCCTCATGTTGAGTTAAGCGAAGTACTTCTTCATTCTTTATAGAGAAGATTCTATTTCTCTGCCTGTGCTGGATCATTGCCTCATGGAAGAACTTCGTGTTCCTCTCTCCTTCTCGTAACCAATTCACTCATGATTTTTGTCTCCAAATAATCTCCTCTTGTTTCCTTCTTTCTTCAATTTGGCCAATCAGAATCCCTTCGTCTCTAGCAAGTTCCTCGCTTCTGCCTGCTATTATAATTTCTTGCTGAAGTTTCTCCATATTCTGGTCTAAAAGTTGTTGATCTTTGAGGATGTTTCCAAATTCCTCTTTGTTCCATTTTTTAATTTTCTCCTTTAGTTCCTTTAGTTTTAATTGGAAAGTTTGCATCCTGCTTATTCCCCTTTATTGGCTTTGTTTCCACCATTCTTCCACTTTCGTCATGAACTTTTGGTCTCTGAGCCAGAAGGCCTCAAACTTGAAGGGAAATTTCTTGGGGCTCGTTTTAATGTCAAGTTTTAGCTTAATCGGCCAATGGTCAAAACCCATTCCCGAAATTATCATTGCTTCAATGAATATGTCCTGATTTATGATTTGTTTTGATATTAGAAATCTATCCAGTCTCGAGGAAATTTGGTATGTGCCTCCTCTTCTGTTATTCCATGTGTGAATCCCATTTATCGTTCGTATGTCAATCAGTCTATGTTTTACAATCATTTCTCCGAAGGCTTCCATATCCGAATTTGATCTTCTGATGCCTCCTCATTTCTCCATCAGAGAAGTGATCATGTTGAGGTCCCCTCCAACAATCCATGGACTTTCTGGGAGGAGGATTCGGATTTTTTCCAAGTTCTGAAGGAATATCCTGCATTGCCCTGGTATATGTGGACCATATACCCCGGTGAGAAGGACCCATTCGTTAGATCCAATATTCTTGAATTTTCCTAAAAGAATTTGAGGTACACTGACCCAATGTTCAAATTGAATCTCCTCTGGGTTCCAGAGAATTGCCAGCCCCCCTGCACTATCTATGGCATCCTGACCTATTATCTCATAATGCAGCTTGAATTTTCTCAGAATATATTTTAATTTATGTTTGCTAATCTTTGTTTCTTGGACAATCATTATGTTAAACTTATCTTTCTTCAGTCTCTCTTTCAGATATCTCTGTTTCCCCCTACTATTTAGCCCTCTAATATTCGAGGTTGTAATTATCATTTTAACAGTTTGAAGAATTGTTGGAATACCTCGCTCATAGGTCTTCTTCCTCATTTTCTTCCTCCCTTCCCTGTAGTACCCGCATCTGTGCTCTGTCCTCCTTGCGATCCTAGATGTTCTAGAAGATTTATTATGACCGCCCCTCTTTTTTCCTTGTATCTTTGGAACATGTTTTTGTATAATTTCTTTTGGTCTTCTGGTATGAATCTTTCATCCAGATGCCTCCATTCTTGCAGAAATCTCTTCATGACTTGTTCCTTTTCACTTCCTTTGTCCTTCTATGGGTTGATCTCCATTTGGGTCTGGTCTTGAGGGTTTTTTGTTCTCTCCCCTTCCTTCTCAAGTTCCATATTTGCTTTTGCTTTATTTTCTCCTTTGTCTACCTTTATAGGCTCTGTTGTTTCTTCTTCGTTGCCATCACCTTCTGCTTCCATTTCCTCTTCTTGTAATATCTCGAACTTATTCTTAGTTTTCTGAGTTAATTCCATAGAGGGTGGTTTCTATTTAGTCGGTCCTTTTTGAGTTTTTCTTCGACGAGGCACTTCTGTAAACCCTTCATCATCTTCCCTGCTCGTCTTTTCCTCCTTCCTGGCATCCTCCTTTTTCCCAAGATTTGTTGTTTCTACATTACCATTCAGAGGGAACGATTTGACGAGATGACCATATTCATGGCATCTTCTGCAACGAAATGGAATATTCTCATAATCCACTAGTCGTTGCCACACTTCGTTGTGATATTCCACTTCAATATAGTCTGGAAGCAGTTCTGTGATGTTCATATACACACAGATCTTGGCATAGGACATATATCTACCTCTTCTGGTGGTTTCTGCCACCTTGAAAAAAGTCCCTATTGAGTTCCCGATAACCTCCAGAATCTCTGGATCCCAGAACTCGATTGGGAGCCTGAACAACCTGACCCATATTGGTGCTGCTAACATTTTCTCCCTTTCTGGGTTGTAGCATATTTTCGAGTGTCTCATAAAGAGACCTACATTGTTGAAGAAGTAGGGTCCCTCCTCAAAGACTCTCTCCTTATCTTCCAAGTTGGCAAAAATGATCGTGAAGAAGCCCTTAGCCCCTAATTTTAGGTCAATATGCCCATTTGGCTTCCATCTCTATTGTATCCATTTAGCCAGTTCTTTGTCTGATGGCCATGTCCGCACAAACTTACAGATTAAAGCGTGATCTTTCATATATCCTCTGTATTCTTCGAGTTTGTTTTTTGGCATTACAAACCTAGGTTTTTTCGTCACTCTAGGCAAGCATCTGTTTCCCAACCACGGTTGCCATTGAGCCCCCATGACCGGGGCATCCTTGCTTCGTTTACATGTGCCTCCATTCGATCCATTCCTGCTTGTCTCTCTTGATGTTACATTTTTATAGGAGGGGATCTCTACCCCATGCACCCGACCCTGTCATTTCTTTTTTCAGTGCTACATATTTTCTGGCCCCCTTCCTCCAATCGACCCGTAGCTCTCACTTGAACTGATCTGGTGCAGGTGGCTGCACGCTAACCCTGCACCCTATTGGCAAACCTTGCTCAAACCCTAACCCTAAGTGCTTACCTTCATCACTAGTTTCCTATACATCCTTTCAAAAATTTCATCAGAACAAAGATGTTACATTTATTCATAAATTTCAACAAAAAAAACTACAAAATTGGTTCTGTGATGTTTTCACAACTCTCACTATTTCTAAATAAATAAAAAAAGATAATTTGAATCAATATTTTTAACAAAACATAGATTTCTTTATAAACACAAAACATAGATCTCTTTTTATAAAAAAGACGAATATAATTTTCATCCATATTTTTAACAGAACATAGATTTCATTGTCCTTTATAAAAATGTTTCTAGGAGAAAGTTGTAACAAAGTTTATCTAACAACATGGTAATTGAGTTTTGGAATTTGGAAAGTTTTATGTAATAGCGTAGTAATAGAGTTTTGGAATTTGGAAAAAGATTGGAAGATGTGTAGTTGCCATTTTAGAGATCCATTTTTTAAATGCCTTATTAAAAATTCAACTAATTTCACCAACTTTTTTATAGAAACTCTGCAATGTTTCAAATATTCTTACACATTTTTTTGAACAAACTAACAATTCATCCATGTACACTACGCAAGTTAAATTTTTCTAAACAAACTAAGAAATCATCAATGTACACTATATCATGCAAGTTAAATCTCTGAAATTGAATAGGGGCGTTCTTCAACTTACATGGCATTACCTTCATTGACAATTGCCATGAGGAGCAATGAAGGCTATCTTATCATCGAGAGAGAGAGTTAATTGATTGAATCCTACCTCCAAATCAAATTTTCTAAAAAAATTGGAGATTTGTTAGGTATAGGTTACCTGATGTTCTGCAATACTTTATTTGGTGGTTTCCAACTTATCACAAAACTCGGTCTGTCTTTTTGTTCCGATGTGTTCAGACAAATTTCACAACGTCAATTCAATAGATAAGGTGAATAACTTTGGAAAATTTTGATTTCGATACTTAGTTTCCTCAATGTGGAAAGCCAAATCTAACACCAGAGATACCAGTGGACGCTGATAGTGGTATATCAATTAAACGAGAATTCCATGTGCTAAGAGAATCCACTGTGGCGCTGCTCTTCAATCCTCAGAGAACAACAACTTTAGTAATATGCTTTTCCCATGATCGACTTTTGGTAATTGAGCGATCGATATAAAAATCATTGCTTACCATTCCTAAAAAATCATTCCGTACTACCAGGACTAATATCGGTCAATTCCATATTGTTCATCCTTCGAAAATAAGTTATATTTTGCATATGAATGGATATCAACATGACAGCGAGTGGAATTAATTAATTACACGTTATTATTGCTATAAGGCTCGCTATACATATCTCCAGAAGTCTCTCCCAGCTGTCACCGCTGAGGTATGCAACGTTGACGGGACAGGGAGGCTACGTGTCTTCCCTGGCGCTGTTGATCTCACCAACCGTTACTCCAACGGAGGTGGGTCATTCAGAGGAACAGCTCCACCTTCGTTCCGCCGACAATTATCTCATTTGCAACAGTGTGGTTATGAAGGGAAGCTCTGCAACCCTGAAACCCTAGCTCAGGATTCCTATGGTGGATCGACTTCAGGATATAATTTCTGTGTTTGTTTTCCGGGTTACCCATTCTTTGTTGTTGACATTGTCCGGTGATAAAACCCCAGGTTACCTCCGGGCATGCAGGAGACAGAATGTTTCCTTTTAAAAAGAAAATTCGGGGTTATGACGACGTTTAATCCTATAACAAAAAGTCACTTAAAATATCCTTCCATTGGGGCCATCCAACACCCACGTTACCATACAGCAATTAGCATTTTACACTACACACTTATCATTTAGAAATACGATGTATATTCAAGTTCCTTTCCTTATAAAAAATTACACTCAAGAATCATTTTTTTATTTTATTTCTCTCATAACTCTAAGAATCAAATTATTTGTTCTTTATGTTTCATTTTTTTAATTTTATTTCTCTTATAACTCACAGAATGAAATTATTTGCTTTTTATGTTTTAGTTTTTTATTTTATTTAACTTAATTTTATATATGTCTATTTAATATATTTCTAAGTTTTTAACAAATTTGGAATGGGAAAATTAAACATTTTCAATGGATTGAAAAGCCAAAATTTTAAATTGTTATGAGGAATTTCAACTAAACAAAATGACAATTAGGAAAATGAATTTCTAATATGGAAAACTAAAACTTGAAATTGTTACACTAATTTCAATGTAAAAGAAATATTAATAATAGCAGCTGGAAAATGAATTTCAAATATATAAAGTTTAAATTAAAATTATGGTTTTTAAATTAATGAAATAAAAAATTTTATAATATTATTTATATATATATATATAAAATATTTAATTAATTATATTTATTAGCTATATTTTTTAAATATCATAAATAAACTTAATTATAAGCAAATTTATTTGAAAAATTATTTAAATATAAAATTGAAAGAATTGATTAGTTGCTGGTATACGATAACTTTACATTTCAAGAGGGCTTATGGGCTTTAAAGTAAAGGTGACATGGTATTATGTTAAGTTACTTTATGGGGTGATTCATATATGAGTTAAATATATATAGGCTGCAATAAACATGTAATACTCTTAACAGTGAAGATTCTTAACTTGTAAATAGCCTTTGTTACAATACCATGGCTTATCACTACCACATTCCAATATGACACATGGTAATATGACATTTCGTTTAATTAATCAATTTTAGATAAATTAATTAAATAAGCATAGCTAACTTAGAAGAAAATCTTAATCCTTATGTGAATAATGGAGGTTAAAACTCTACCATCTACCTAATAATTACTATTAATTAAATTAAATTGTGGAAGACAAATAGACATTGCCTATTTGCATAATTAAAAAGTTTTTTTTTTTTTCTTTTGTAAGGAAGCACTAGTGGAATATCCTACTAGTATTTCCTCATAATATTGGCCTTGATTCTGGAGCTACACACCCCGAGTCGAACCTTGAACCTAACCAAATTAGAGAGACCACATTAAATCTGGCTCAATGACCATTGAAGCTAACCTCGGGGGCTTGAAATATTTAGAAATTTTCATTTTTGTAATCAAAATTAAACTGTTTTTTTGCATAATAATAATAATAATAATAATAATAATCCTTTTTATTTTATTTTTGGATCAAAATCAATGCTTCTTTTTCTTTAAGCTTTAATAATAATAATAATAATAATGAGTTGACGGAAAAACCAAATTTATATATGAGATCCCTATGTTTTGGGGACAAGGACTCACTTTTGGGTAGCTATACGTTGAAAAAAAATGAAATTTTAAGTTTCTTTTAAAAAATGTTTATGGAAGTGTAAATGCTTTACCTCTTGTAGATATGAATCCATGGCCTTTCTTAACATTTATCACCCTAAGAAAAAATTAACTATTTATTTACTTACATATGTACTTTACATGTATTAAAGAGATGACATATGGTTCATAGCACACCTTATACATGGGTCATGCAAATTATTATAATCTTCACAGATTAAGAATTATCCACACCAGATAACATATATATTTATATATATACTATGATCTAAGACTTAACATGTGCTCGATAGCATGGTTATATCATATGTGTTCAATTACATTGATTTATGGCTTTTGGGATCGATCCTTTCAACATCCTAAATACATTGTATTGTAAATTAATTTATGGCCTGACTGCCTAACACACATCGACCATCCAACTGGTCACTTGATCCAGTGGCTAGGATGAAGGCGGAAAATAATAAGGTAATCATCCTTGCCTAGTTTCTCGAGTCTTCCTCTCATTTCCTCATCTAGCATTACCGTTTTTCTAGTATGCAACAAGGTAACCAACTAGGCATGTGTTTCTTTGCTAGAACACCCTTATGGCAACTAGTAAGGCCTACTCTCCTTCCTCTCCACCTTTTTTTCTTGAAAATGTGTTCCTTCTAGGGTTCTACAACACCTAAATAAACTCCTCAAGGTTATGTCTTATAGGTCATAGTTCTTCGCCATGAGCGTTAGTGGAGTTGGTGACCATAGCACTCTCCAAACGCAGGTCTACTGCCTATACCCTTTCCCCTTTCTTTTATACTCACTTGCAGGTTTTTTGAATTAAGTGAAGTGATCAATATTTTTTTCCTTCTTTGTTGTTTGAAAACACCAGAGAATATGCATTTTGGGTATTTTTTAGGTAATTTGTTTCATTACAACATTTTTCAAGTTTTTCTTGAGTCTACAATGCAAAATTAATCAGGATGTCTCTCCACTTGACCGTGAAGCTGGAAATAACATCGATTCTCCCCCAGAGGTTCCACTCATCTAGACAGTGTAGGTATAAACCCTTAGTTATGTAGCTTCCAACCCTCAATAACACTTGGTCCAGTTCAGAGTCTTAACTCAAAATATCTTTTTTAAGGGAGGGATTCACTCGCTCAAAGTCCAACTGAAGAAATATTTGACTTTGAAGCATCTTGCTCACCTACACAGTTTCCTATGTTAGGCTTTCATTTTTATTTTGGTATCTCTTTCGCTCCTTGGACTCTTTCCTTCTGAAAAGATCTTCCTTCCTTGGAACCATCCTTTTTCTAGGAAAGAAGAGATTTTCCAACTAACCTAACTATCTCGAAATATTTTTTTTTTTATATATTATATATTTTAAAATATTTCTTTTAATACTCACAACTTCCTTTTTCAATC
>APFE030998791.1:0-18545 GCA_000404065.3 Pinus taeda | reverse complement strand
TATTTTAATTGAGTTGGGTCATTATAGAAAATAATGTGTGGCTTATACTCTAAATGATATTTGAACTTTCTCACATAAAGTCTCCAGAGCTTAATACGATCTATTTTTGTGTCTTAGACAATATTATATTTGTCCTAGCACTAAGGTGATAAATTGAAAAGTCACAATCAGGTGATAGGAACATGGACACAAGAATATGCATCTTCTTTCTAAAAGTGTGAGAAACCTTTTAGTTTAACTACATATGGACCACTTTCACTACCATGTAACTTACTAATTAGACTATTAAATCAAACTTTAAATAAAGATATCCATATTGTCGATTTGTCAATAAAAATAAATGATATGACTTCTATTTCATTTCTAAGAGTTTTGTTTCTTTTTTAGGAGGAAAAGACATGTTTTTAGGACAAAGAGTACACTTGACCAAGACAAGGATAAGGGAAATTCCATCATCAACCTTTATTAGTTTTACTATTGATATGAGTTAGATTTAAACTTTAGAAATTTTAGAAACCAAGAAATGAAATACATATCTATTATCCTTTTTTAAATGAAGCATATACATTATATTAACATGGAGTCTAAAAATTAATAGAATTAAAACCTATCATCACCTTTAACATCCCCTACTAAAGAAGTACCTAACTCTAACTCTTGACCAACAAGTAGAGATAAAATCAATAAAATGACAATTATTATTAAATTATCAAGAAATCTAGTTGTTTCTTCTAGAAGAAGCAAAGACTTACAAAAGAACCATAAAATATATTTTTGAATATAGAGCTATGATGATCTATATTATAGGATGAGGTTCAATAAAAATGATGTGATAGATTTACATATTTGAAAACATGAACTAAAGAGCTTAATTGTTGACTCTAGCATTTGTTTACACCATCCTATGGAAAAGAAGCATATTTTCATGTATTTCTGTACATGCATTTTATGGAAGATTTAATTCTTAGAGGACCTATGGTTTTTGACAAATCTCTCTATAATAATAGGGTGGTTCTACTATATTTTCTTAGAAATTTATAGGTAAATGTTTTCTTAGGCCTCCATGTTATCTACCTTGAGATTGGTAAATTATATGGGGTGGGTCGTGGCTATTTTCAAGATCAATATAGTTATAGGTGTGATCCATTGGGAGGACCTCACCCCCCTATGTAGATAGCTAAATCACTACCAAATATCATGGGAGTTTAGAAAACATTTAATGAAACCAAACATTGATTTCCACCATAACCCATAGTTTACTTTATACTCACACAATTTCCAACTTAATTGTGGAGGGAAATGGATCAAGACTTGATACAATGTAATAGAGTCTAGCTAAGCAAGGCCACATTGACACACTATCCATTCCAATTTTAGGCCACATGATTATCATTAATGCTCAAGTTGTGAGTAGACTTGTTATTGCTTGATAGAGGCTCTTGTACATGTGGCAATTTCATCCGATGTTAATATGAAACAATATTGATAGACTTCATTGATAATATATAAATTACATTTTATTCTGTTTGCAAATGTCTAATTATTTTCTTTGTAGTTATTATGTGCTTATAATACATATGTCAATATGGGATTCATTGATCACTTCCATTATTGATGCAACAACTGAGGTGGTTTTTTGTATAGATATACCTCACATGTGAGTTTTATGCATGCTTCTCCACTATTATTTTATTTAATCAAGTTATATTAATCATTAAATAGCTTTTTTAATGCTTTAGATTATTAAACTTAAGAATAATGTTGTTTTAATATTATTATTTTATATATAGAAAAAGTTTCATGCTTCACCACAATATATTTCCGTCTAATGGAAATGGTGCATAATATTACATAGAAACAAACATGGTAATAATATGTAATAAGCATATAAATGAGAGTTTCAAATAGAACTATCATTTCTTTTGAAAAAATAAATTATAATGAGCTATAAATAATAGATTATTTTCCAACATGTTATTTAAGTCAGTTAGATAACACACTTTATTCTGCTTAAGCGTACCATTGTCCTTATATTTTTAGGCCTCTAGTTTGAAGTGTACTCTCAAGGCCATGATTTAAGATAAGTATATTTCTGCATGCAACCAAACTAAAATAAGAACTATTCATTTTCTTTACTCAATCATGCATAATTGAGATGATGACAATGTGTTTGAATTACAAGGGAAGTGGAGCTTTGAAGGTTTTTCCATTTCCTTTACAAAAATTATGTAATTGATAGGGTGATATTGTTTTTAGAATAAGGGAAGTAATGGCTTCAATACTTCCTATGATCACACATATAGACAACCACAACCTACGCTGGAAAATATCAATCCTAGTTGAAACTATATTAGAAATGTTGTGCCACTCAACATTATTACTACATGATTTATACATAATCCATGCTAGTTTCCCTTCACACAAACTTAACACTAAATAATCAACTTTCAAAATTTGTAGCATTGTTTTGTATTCCTAAGGTTGAAATTAGTTATATGAAAATCTATCCATATTATTATCAATAAAAAATGTAGTCGTACTCAAATTCCATATATAGCGCAAAATTGATATAGATGGACAATTTCAATATTATATGGATTTCACCATAAAAAAAGCCTTGTTGAATGACATTATATATTTTATGTAAGACATATTTCCCCTAAGAAAATTTTATATTAATACATAGAAAGATGACATACCTTTGACCATATTAATGTTAGTGGCCTTTCGAATAGCTGCACTTTATATAATATAATCTGTAGTTTTATTTTGATGTTTTTAGTAATGACCATCCTTAATTTTTGCATCAATGAAAGCACTAACATGTGTTGGCATGTATGAGAATTTTTTATTTTTATTATATCATAATTAGAAAGGTGACAATATGTGATATAAATGAAAAAGATAATTTTTTAATCCTATATCACTTGGAGCTAATTATAAGATTTGTTGTGACTCTCCACTCCTCATTGTATTCAAAGTCATAGGTTTCCATTAATTGAGTTCCTTATTGATTTTCACCATAGGGATATCATTGGCTTGTTGAAAAGCATGCATATTTAATATTTAGGTCAATGTGAAAGAGAATGTGTTCTTCAATATATATTTTAATTAGACTTTGAGTATCCATATCTTTAAGTGCATACTTCAACATAACTAGGATATAAAGATTTTGCAAGTGTGTTAGGCATGAAACCTATAAATGACATCCACTATATGTAATTATACTCTTCATAGTTAAAATGACTATTGGGTATTTGATATCAAAATGAATTTAATGGGGTTGAAGTAGGATAATTACATACTTTTTTCCACAATCTCATAAGTTTTTATAGCAATCAATTAATTCATCATTTAAAGAATCTAAGATAAGAGGTTCTTCAACATAAAAATTGAATATCCTCTTAAATAAATTAGTCTTATATTACCATTATTCTAATTTAAACCCTATTGGACATCCTAATTATAAGCCAATATTCAATATGCAACCATGTCCAATACTTGCAAGTGGATATATTGATCTAGTTGGATATCAGTGACGACCTACCTATTCCACTAGCGCAAAGCACAATTCTCCATCTCGATAGTATTCCTATAAGTTTTTGGGTCATGTACTTCTAAAATCATTTTTGAGATCCTAAACTAGAAATAAAGAATAATTATATGTGCTAAAAACTGTCAACTTTAGCGCTGCTGTTCAATCTACAACAACTTTACTATTATGCTTTTCTTATTATCCATGTCATAGATTTACAAATTTATGTTTGAAGAATTTCCACATGTAAAAGAGCCTCTATCACTCAATAACAAGTCTACTCACAACTTGAGCCTCTTATCTTCATCGCCTTTGTTTGATTGCTCTGCGACTGAGTAAGTGTTTCTTCATGGCAATGAGGATTTCTACCTACGAGAACCCTACTCACCGGAAAGTTGCAACATGTTCTATCCCTTGGGTAACTACACACAAATTTCCTTGAAGGTTTTGTTATTATTAATATCACTCATATTTCCCCCAAATGCGCGAGCAAGAGTTATGACCACACTATGTTGAACTTTGCAAGTTGTTCCTGCTTATGTCTTCTCGTCAACATCGAATGGAAGTGATTTCGAAAATATTTGTCCTCACCTAGGTATAGACTATGTTACTAGCATAGTCTTTGGTATCTATGTCTTCATCCTAGAGAAGGGGGCATAATCTAACCCTAGGTTCTTGGCTTATCGATGCAGGTGAGTTTTGCAGCTCTAGGGCTATCTCATAGGTAGCCATTTGTTTTAGTTTCATTTAACATTAGATATTTTTTCTTGGTGAGGTTACTCCTAACACCATTCGTATTTTGATTGTAGGCACAACCTCTTGTCGAACCTTCCTTCTTAGCACTTTGGCCATGAGAGTAGTGTACTCATGTTTCTTCTATCTAGGTTTTCTTCCAGGTTGGTTTTATAATCCACCCATGACAGATTTATCATTTAACAATATTTTCGGTTGCCTAACTACTTAGCATGAGGATGTCGAGCTGAGGCATTACCTTGGTTTTCCTGGGTGTTAGTGTTTTGGTGGCTTGCACGCCTAGGACATGGATGGGTGAACAAATCTTTGTTTTTAGTGTTAACCTAGAATCTAACTGTGCATACAATTTATGAATCTCTCATGTTGTAATGATTAATGTATTTTTAATTATGGTGTAAATAGAGGTATGATATCATTCCCTACGGGAACAGTTTGATACATGGTTGTTCAATTTACCCAGTCAAGGGTTTATTTGTTTTCATTTTAATTTAAAGATTTGTTGCATAAACAAATTTTGTTGGGTAATTTCTTCAAGAGGTAGTCCTTGCGTCAATGGCTGGGTTGAACGTAACATTTTTTTTCTCTGGTTAATAGGAAATATCATTCCTCCTTTCAAGTACTATGTTCAAAGTTCTATATTCTTTATGTTCAGTTGTTCTCAAATTGGGTCTATTCTCTACAAGGTCTATGCATTTCTTGTTTTAATTTAGTTGTGAATATTTAAAGGTTGAAACTAGCATTCCACCACGACTTATATGTGTATATCTAGTCCATTTACAGTACAGTGATGTATGTGCTACTCTTTATGGGAACTAATTGTTTTCGCTCTTGACCCTAATGTGAAAGGTTTCTCGATTTCGACATTGTTTTCAATTATCCAATTTTCCTTTTTTCCTCATGTGACTCTTCAAGTTATTTTTGAATTTTTGGTTCATGCTTTCCGTTCATTTGTTGAATTGTATCTTTCCCAGATTGTAATTGTTGCACACATAGTATACTAGTTATTCCTTGTTCAAGTGAATAGTCCTGTTAGTTTTAATCTAAGACACAGAATAGATAAATGTTTATTACCTAACACAAATGAATTAATAGTAATCTTTATAATACTCATTTCATTTGTTTATAATAATCTAATAGTACTAACAATACCATTTATTATTAATAATTGAGATATAAAAGTTTAGGTACTTATATGTTCACTTCCTTGTAGCCAATATTTCCTCTTCAGGAAGATCTCACCACCTAGCTACAATTCTAGAAATTACATCTAGACTCTCCCCCGAGATCTTCCTCCTCCGCATATCAGTTATGAGTTTTGTCACATTCTGGTATATTGACGCATCAAGACTAACTATCCATCATCAAGTCACATACCTTTATGACTGTACTCCAGATTTCCCATTGGTTTATTCCACCTATCTCAAGGAATTTCTAATGGCAGTAATCTACTCCATGAACCAATCTAATATTTTACTCTCCTCCATTCTCCAACCCCCAAGGACTTCCTCAAATTCTTGCTTTGAGGACACATGTGAGTAACCACTTTAACTATCTCAGGAGGTTAAAAGTTGCTTCTTTCAGTTCTTGCCAAAAATATTTTAACTCTTATTATTCATTCCTTGTAAAAATGTTCTGGCCACCCAACCATAATTATTTAATGTTCTTTATCGAAAATTTGATGAGAAAATCATAATGGTAAATAAAGTAATAAGTAAAAATAGTAACAAAATTTAAATTTCCATGTAACATGGGGTGTTACATCTTACCCTCCTTATGAGGAACACTGTCCCTGGTGTTCTCTCTGAATTACAAAATAGTGCAGGATAAGCTTTTCGCATGAAATCCTCTTCTTCCGAGGTGGCTTCTTCCAGGCCAAAGTGCTTCCATTGCACTTTAACCTAGGTGATGGCTCATTTCTGCAAGGTGTTTTCTCTCTGCTTGAGAATACAAAGAGGTGGTATAAGAAATTCTCCTTCTATTTTGACCTACACATTTTCAGAGACTATCATCAAAAACTTTCAAAGAAAAAATTATAGACTACTTGTTTTATTAACTTATTTACCTATACATTTTCCCAGTCAATTATATGTTTAGGGTTGTACAAATATTTTTTTAACAAGGACACTTGAAAAAAATTATGAACCCAAATATGGATTGGTAATGTGAGCTTGTATGCTACACGTCCAATCTATTCCAATACTTGAAAAAGTCCACAATACCGAGGTGTTAACTTAGCAAAACTCCCCATTGCAAGGTAGTTTTCCTTATATACGTGATCCCCCACCTGAAGCTCCCTATAAGTTCTTTGTTTTTCCGCATAAAATTTCTATCTAACCTTGACAACTTTTATGTTTTGACGTATTTTTTTAACTGCCTCCTCCTTCTCGGCTAGCATATCAGTACCCAATGTTAGTCTATTGATAGGACTATTCCAATATATGGGTTCCCTACATCTCCTTCCATTCAATGCCTCGAAGGGACTCATTCCCAATGACTCATGTTGTCCGTTATTATAAGAAAACTCTACTGAGTGGAGGTAGTCTTCCCATTTATGTGGTTGTTGCATCAAATACATTAGCAACATAACTTCAAAAAGTTTATTCACCCACTCCTGATCATCTGTCTAGGGGTGGTACGTGGTACTAAATGGGATCTGTGTGCCCAATCCAGAGGAAAGGGTTTTCTAGAAATTGCATGTAAATTTTACATGCCTGTCACAAATTACCACCTTGGGTATTTTGTACAATCTAAAAATTTCTCTCATAAAAATATCTACAATAACATTTTTAGAAGTGGATTTAATAAAATAAAATGAGCTTCTTTTCATAGCTTATTAACCACCACTATAATTGAATCGTGTTTCTTTTTGGTTCGGGGAAAACCTATGATGAAATCCAAGATAGTTATCTCCCATTTCCAATGAGGAATAGGTAGTGGTTGCAATAGTCTAGGGAGGTGTTGATGTTCCACTTTCACCAACTGACACTCCAAACATTTAGTTAAATATTCAATAATATATTTTCTTAAACCCGGCTAGAAATAACCTTTCTTCATCACTGAAAGTAGTTTTTGGTACCCTGGGTGGGCGTTATATGGTTTCCTCTAAAATTCGTCTAATACCAATTGTTTAATAGAACTTTGATTAGGAACATAAATTTGATTTCTGAAAGTTAACAATTTATCCAGTTTTATGCCATGTTCAGAATTTTCCCCCTTATTCTAGGCATTAATTGTCTATTGCCAAAGAATGGCAATATTTAGCACTTTAAGAGATGCTTCTTTAATCATATCAGGGAGGTTTGGTTTCACTTGAATGAATTTTATTTCATAAAGACAATGAAACTTTCTTCTTAATGCATTGACAACCTGATTTTCTTTCCCCTTAAGGTGCTTCATTTCAATGTCGAATTTTCTTAAGAAGGTTGTCCACCTGGCTTGACAGGAATTTAAACATGATTGGTTAAAGAAATTTGTAAGACTTCTATGATATGTTAATAGCATAGATTTCTTCCCCAATACGTAGTGTCACCACATTTTTAGCGCATGCACTATTGTTGTTAATTCAAGATCATAAGCATAATATCACTGCTCATACTCCTTCAATTTGTGGGATTCATAAGCTATAATTTTTCCTTCTTGCATTAATACTCTGTCAATGCCACCTTCGTTACTTGCATCTTCGCAAACAAAAAAATATTTCTCTTGGTCTGCCACCTTTAATACAGGTGTCATAGTAAGTAGGTGTTTTAATTTCTCAAAGATTTTCTTCCATTCAATTGTCCACTGGAAAATTCGCCCCCTCTTTTGCAATGAGGTCATGGGAAAATAAATTTTTGAGAATCCTTCAATGAATCGATGACAGTACCCAGCAAGGCCCAAGAAGGACCTAATATCAACAACATTCTTCGCGGTGGCCCACTCCATAACTGTCTTAATATTCTTCGGTTCTACCATTATACCTTCTGCTCATATGACATGACCAAGATATTATATCTGACTTGTAAAAGTCACACTTGCTATACTTAGTGTACAACTAATTGTCCCACAGGTTCTGCACAACATAATTCTCAAGTGATTTTCATGTTCCACCTAATTCTTAGAGTAAATCAATATATCATCAATAAAAATCATCAGAAACTTATCTAAGTATGGCTGAAAAATACCATGAATCAAACTAATAAAAGTTTTCAGGGAATTTGTGAGACCAAAAGGTAACACCTTGAACTCATAATGACCATAACAAGTTCGAAAGGTAGTTTTACAAATGCCTTATTCCTTAATCCTTATTTGATGATAGTCAGATCATAGATCGATCTTGGAGAACACAATTCCTCCTCGAAATTGATTGAATAAATCATTAATTTGTGGTAAAGGGTATTTATTTTTTATAGTTAGTTTATTCAAGTGACAATAATCAATATATAATCTTAGAGTTTCATCCTTCTTCCATATAAGAAATATGGGTGCTCCCCATGGGGGCACACTAGGGTGGATATAACCTTTATCAAGCAGTTCTTGCATCTTCATTTTGAGTTCTGTTAACTCAGATATGCTCATAGAGTAAGGAGTTCTAGAAACATAAGTTGAACCTTGAACTAGTTCAATCGTAAAATCGATAACCTGCTTAGGTTGTAACCTAGGTATGGAATGAAGCAACACATCAACAAAGCCTTGAATGATGGAAATATATTCTAGGGAAGTCATTTTTCTCTTGGAATTTAAGCATCCTACTTGTACAAGATAAATTTGACAAACTTTCCTAATGCATTTTCCTAGCTGGTTAGTAGTAATACGACATAACTTAATATTTTTCTTAATTCCTTGAATTTCCTTTATCCTAATTCAATAAGGTTACTAAATTTTTTTCCTTACAATCTACTGAGAACCAATTTCCTTCCAACCAATCCATCCCTATTAGCACATTGTATGAACCCAAAGGGATTATACTTAAATTAACATAATCTATTGTTCTGAAATAATCACAAGACAATGTTTTGTTTTTGCAACTACCCTTCGCTTCACCCCTATGGCTAATTGGAGTAACCAAAGTTTTTGAAATTTACTTCTTTGCATTCGGCATCCCCCTACAACCTGAGGACTAACATAGATTAATCTAGCACCCAGACCAAACAAAATAGAGATAGATTGATTAGCGATCATACCTTCACACTCAATCATGGCGGGTTGGTATTCTGCTTGATGGTCATCAAGTGCAACATTAATTCTAGGATACTCCTCTCCACCTCCCCAATTGTGGAAGCTTCTTGCAGGCTCAAAATTTGTTTCGTTCTTCCCTATGTGGATAGGTTTTGTAATAATATGGTTCTCAACACCCCCAACACTATAGAGGTTGTTTATATTACTAGTAATTAACATACTTATTAACTCCTTCAGTCTACCTATTTTCAGTAGATGCTGGCATCTTTGGTTGATTCCTTTCTCAAAATTTATTGAAGGGCCTTTTCTATAAATTTCTTCCACTGGATACATTTGTCTGTCTGTTTTGGGGAAAACTTCTTCCCCTCTGGTTCAAACCTTCTTCCAAACCCTCACTCTTCTATTTCATTCATTGATAAAAGATGCAGGATTTTCGAACAATGTCATCCATCATATTTGGGTAATCAAATTCCACCTTCTCCTTCATGAAGTTATGTTGACTACTAATAAAACGTTGAATCTTGGCCTTTTCTTCCTACATATATAGTACATACCGTAATAGAGAGGTAAATCATTTCACATATTTGTCCATAGTCAAAGCTCCCATCCTTAGATCATGGAACTCCTTTGCTTTTTCAACATAATAACATTCTGTTAAATATTTATCCTTGAAATACTTTTGAAATTCTTACCATGTGACCTGCTCTTCATCAATTTTTCTTACAATTTTTATTTCTTCCAACCAAAGGGTGGCCTTAATTATTTATTGATAAACTGCCAGCCACACCTTGAGTTTATCATTGTAGTCATGGTTATGGATATATGTATGCATATTGATTAACCACACTTCCACTGCTTCCTATGACTCATCTTCAAGGATTGAGGGTTTTATCTTTCTGAATTCCCCTTGTAGTTTAGTTCTTTTTATTTTTTATTTTTGTTGATTAGAAATATTATCAGAATGTCCTTCTTCATCCTCCTCATGTGTTTCCCCTAAGTAAACATTATCTTCCCCTTGATGGACAGTCACGGTTTTCTCTATGTTACGAGCACTAAGGTCTCGCCCTCATTGATTTTGTTGATTGGACATGGTTTTTAGGATGCTTTCATGCTCTTGTCGTAACCTTTTATTGTATGTCCTCAAATTAGTCTTTTTAGCACATAACTTCTGAACAATTTCAAGTAGGGTCACATTAGCCTCTTGAGATTCTTCTCCCAATTGTATCCACATATCAAGGTTAGACCCTACATAAGCCACTCCAGGCTGATTTGGTGGTCTGTGACCCCTTTGCATTCTACTCTTTTGTCTTTATCTTTGTGCTCAACCATTCATATTCACTTAGTTTGTTATATATATATCCCAATAGCCTCAATGTTTTAAATCAAGCTTTGATACCACTTGTAACAAACATTACAAACAATTTAATTACCCAAATATATATAAACAAAAAATAATTATCATTATAATTTTACCATTTTGTAAGCTATGGCATTCCATGGAATTTAAGGTTGACATGACATGGTTTCTTTGGTTTGTACATTTCTTTTTATGGCATATCTCAAATTGACCAATCCATGCAGCACATTACACATTAATCACAGTGACTTAACACTTTAGTGCATGACTCCAGAAGGTCTGATAACTCAGGACACTCGACATATCTTATGTTGTGCGATCGTGGCTTGGGAATTTGACAGTCCTCAATAGTAAGGGTTTATTGGGGTAACCAACTCCCTTGTACTCTATCGCGAATGAGGTCATTTGGGTTTTATTCACCTCATTTTGATTGCTCTACAATCGGGTAAGTGTTTTTTCATGGCATGAGGGTTTATGCCTACTAGAACCCTGCTTACTGGTAAGCTGCAACATGTGCTATCCCTTGGGTAACTACGCACAACTTTCCCTAAAGGTTTTGTTATTGTTAATATCACTCATCTTTCTCTGATATTCACGAGTAAGAGTTCTGACCAGACTGTGTTGAATTGTGCAGGTGGTTCCTACTTATGCCGACTCCTCATTCTCGAAAGGAAATGATTTGGAAAATGTTTTTCCTCACCAAGGTAGAGACTATGTTACTAGTATAGTTTTTGGGATCTATGTCTTCGTCCAAGGGAAAGAGGAAGAATCTAACCTTAGTTTCTTGGCTTATAAGTGTAGGTGGCACAACTCTAGGGCTATCTCACAGATAACCATTGTTTTAGTTTCATTTATCACTCAATATTTTTTCTTGGTGAGATTCCTCCTAATAGCGTTTTGATTTTGGTTGCAGGTATAACCTCTCACAGAACCTTCCTTCTTAGCACTTCGACCTCGAGAGCAGTGTACTCATGTTTCTTCTATCTCTACTGCCTTCCAGGTTGGTTTTACACTAAACCCATGATGAATTTATCATTCAGCAACGTTTTTGGATTCCTAACTACTTAGCATGAGGATGTCTGGCTAAGCCATTGCCTTGCTTTTCCTGGGTGGTAGTGTTTTCGTGGCTCAAATGCCTAGGACCTAGACGGGTGACCCAATATCTGTTTTTAATGTTAGCTTGGAACCCAAATGTGCCTACAATTTATGAATCCCTCATGTTGTAAGGATAATGTATTATTTTTAACTATGGTACAAATATAGGTTTGATATCTTTCCCTACGGGAATAGTTCAAGACATGGTTGTTCGGTTAACCCAGTCAATGATTTGTTTGTTTTTGTTTTAATTTAAAGATTTCTTGCATAAACATATTTTGTTGGGCAAGGTTGAATGTAATGTGTTTTCTCTAGTTAATAGGCAAGATCGTTCCTCCTTTCAAGTACTCTGTTCAAATCTCTATATTCCTTATGTTAATTTGTTCTCAAATTGGGTCTACTCTTTGCAAGGTTTGTGCATGGCTTGTTATAATTCAGTTATGAATATTTAAAGGTTGCAACCAACATTCTGCCAAGAATTATATGTGTATAGCCAGTCCATGAATTTGAGTTTTGGGATTAAATCTATCACCTGGACAAGGTTTTAACAACATAGAATGTGACTTCCACTTAATCATAATGTAGACGATTAACTATGATACTTAACTTTATCTTCAATTGATAAAATGATCGTTTGGTACTTAAAAGTACTCCATACTTAACTAATCATGTCATATGCTCTTTTACACCTCTTCCAACATCTTATTAACCATGAATAATTCAGTGTAGGTATAAAATCATTTCCTCTTCATGAGTTATAAATGAAAATTATAATGTTTTCAATTCCACACCCTTTAAATTTTTAGGCACTATGTGTACGAGGGTGTGATCGTAGGGTATTTACTTGTTAACACCTCCTTTTAACATTAAGTCACCCCTGAAACAAAGAGATAAGTTATCAAATTTATTAGCATGAATTCCCACATGGTTTATGCAACAATTTTTATGTTTTCCTATTCAACACAAACAACATTATCAATAAAATTTGTTAGGAAAACTTCCCAATATTGCTTGGTAGGGAATAGTGGTACAAGATACATATTCCAGCTGGTATGATTATGACTTAAGTGAATAGATTTCTAGATGTCCCTATCCTTGCATAACAACCTCGATTACTAGTACCACATAGTCATCCCTATTGTTGAATCATTCTAATGTTTACTGTTGCATGATTCATTATCCTTAGAACTTTCCGGATGCATGAATTATGCTATTACTAGCATAATATCCTTATATCATCATAAGTTGTATTAATGTGAAAACCTTTTTGGTTTATCAAGAATTTACTTATTAATTCAGACCATGATGTTCCGAATCTAGCGTACCATTCATGTTATTCATTAGGCTGCTTTGAATTTCTCTAATGTATCAAGCACCATCATGTCTAATTTACAAGTATACTTTACTCAGCTATGTAAAAACCCACTGATTATTATTCCCTTATCACTTTCCTCAAAAGTTATAATTGTAAGATCTTCAATCATCCTACTATAAGCACCTTTCTGAAAGGTTCTTCTCTATGGGATATTAACGGAACCCCATCTGTATCAAGATGGATATGTCCATTAAGTTTGTGGAGTTTGAGGTTGCACATTTTAAGTTATATTAGAAATTTGAGTGAAATTTTGAGAATGTGCTCATAAGATTAATAATGTCTTTCTACTATTAACCAAGAAGTACTAGGACTTGATTTTACACTCCCATTATGTATTTACACTAGGGGTACTTTTGTTGTCACTCCCATTGAATTTCTTATGAAGGTCATACAATTATTAATGTATGATGTCTTCCTACATATAGTAACTTGTATTGCATGTGTGCTTACTCTTCACACTTTGACCCTGGTTCAGTCTATATATGAATATAAATTTTGTTTTTCTTATTAGTTACAATGGTTTAGGTATGGTTTCACTCAAGAAATTGTAGGTCCAAACTATGCATATGTTACCTCCTAAGGTTAAGTTCCCTTCAACAACATTTTCCCCAATAAAAAAATTACATTCCAAATGGATTGCATCATTACATATAGATGCACTAATCAAAAGATTAAATTGAAAGACAATTTGTACAATGAAATAGTCTTATACTATGACCTTTACTTCATGATCTTAACAACATTTCATAGGAACCTTTACAAATAGATATCCCTACATAACACCTTAGAATTTATTCTAGGATGGAACCCACTTAATTAACCATGAACTTTTGTTAATGTGGATAGTATGTCTTGGGTCTCTTACTTGATGAGATATGATTTCCTTTTATATACTTTACTTTTGTTTTTTCCTCGTGTTTTCCACGATTTATGGAAAAGAAACACTTGACATTTATTTTATTAGTTGTGATAAGAGTGGCATTTTTACATGACTAACACAACAAGTCATAGCTACCAGTAGATCAACACCCCATTTTGTTGTAAACAGAGGCTCAATTTTACATGAGTATTGTAGCCTTTCCTTTATGTTAGAACTATTTGGGAGTTAGTTGCTCAAAAAGAGTTTCGAAAGAAAAATGATGCTATCTGCAACTAATCATTCACCATCATTGTTGCCACCCAACTTTCTTGATGTCGTGTACCATCATTCAGGCTATTTCATTTACTGGGGAGAAACGTCATATTATTTCCATCATTTTCATGACTCTTTACTATTGCTTATGCAATTGATGATCTATAATAAAAGTTAGTAATATTTTCTCCTCTATGCTCTTATTGAGATAAATTGGAGACAATGTTCTCTCCTCTATGCTCTTAATGTGTTTCCAAAAACTCATTCAGGTGTCTGTCTCGCAAATTGAGAGTAGATAAAATTGATTTAAAATGATGAAATAAACTATCCCAATTTGTAATTACAGATTTTCAAACTTGAAACTAAGCATTCAACAACACATGCATATGAGAACAATTAACTTTTACACATTCAAGAAAATATTATGATTCAACCCAGAACTTGTTATTTTCAAGTCCAATGGGGCATCAAGAGAGACACTTTAACCTTGTGACCTTGAATCTAAAGAACATCAATCAAACAACATAAGCATATAAATATATTTGACTTTTGTCATGTTAAATATTGATCAATATGAGTAAATAGTTGATATAGACTTGTTTCCATTAAAAAATAAGGTGTACGACTCAAAAGCATAATTCAATCCAAAAAATCACGAAGACATTGGGTTTAGTAAAGGCAGTGTCGCACAATTATAGTGTTCTAGATCCATGGATAAGGTTGAAAGGGAACAATCGTCCTTATGGTGATCTTTTACGTCCATCTAGTGGGATAGATGTGGTTGCCTTAATTCACATGCTTTCAAAAGTTGTGTTAATTCTGAAAGTAGTAACCTCAGTAAAACAAAAGGCAGAAAAATCAATCTACTAGTAATACCATTTTGTCACTTTGTAATACCATTTTCTCAAAAGCATGCTAGGCATACTCTATACTCTGGCATTTGGCATATATGTCTAAGAGAGCGTTTTCGACAAACAAGTTCAATACAATTCCATCCTGAGTGAGATAATAGTGGATTTCCTTACCCCATTCTAGTGTTATCCAATGGCCACAAACTCGGAGCACACTAGAAATAGTGATATAGTTTGATCTCGCACCTCTCGGTTTCATCATAGGGAATGTTTCCACCACTCCAGGTCCGACATGACTACACAAGCTTTGAGAACACTCAGAAACGTAAGGATATCAAGCAGCATATCTGACTTATTATGTCAATGCTTTCTTGTTGCATGCACTTTCAATAGACATAATACATCATCTGAATTACCAGCAGTAGTACTTGTTGTGCTCAACACCTGTTTACACAACAATGTAACATCTCTTACTTTTAGACAACAACCATCATTGTATATGCAACTATATATATATATATATTTGACGGGTTGTTGCATTTACTTCGTTGGATCTTGGTCAATCACACTATAAGCTAAGAAATGTCTACAACACATTTAATCTTCAAGATTTTGTTTTTATCCTATCCATATTATTATGTAATAGAAACTTTATTATGCTACCACCTTAACTATTCCAAAATCCCTTAATTTACACTCTGAATCAAAATAATCAAATATATATTATATTATTATATATATTAGCCTTTAAATGTAGGCCTTGGGAGAGGTGCACCTTAATTTGATAGCAATATGAGGTAGGGTTGGTTGAATTCCTTTGAAGACTTCTTTAGAATTGAACCAATACTAAATTCCTTATAGGGTACTACCCTTAGAGAAGACACATCTTGATATATGGCCTATATGGGATAGAGTTTAAATGGATTCCTTAAAGATATCCCCACAATGCCACAAAAATCAAACAATTAGAACCATTATCTTACAAGGACCACACTTTTTCAAAATGAATAGAAACTACCCATTTCTAGACAATCATATACTTTAAATGATTTGATATATTTTATATCGAGTGGATTAACATATACATGTTATTACTTCCACATTCCCTCAAATAAACCATTTTGCTATTTAGATTCAACATTAAGGAATCCTAATTTTCTTTGATTGCAAGTAATCAATATGATACTTGCATGCTTCAGAGTCTTCCTTGAAATTATTCTAAGATTTAAGTTCAATCCTTTATGGCTTTTGGGCTATTTTCCTTATAAAAAATTTATAACCAAAACCTTTAAGTGAAACCCCTTTTTTTTTAGGACCTAATTTAATTCCCTCATTCATATCTTACAGAGGTGGATTGGCCCATAGGGCACAATATTTCAACTTAATGCTCTGATAAAATTTGCCACATAACCCCTAATCCTAATTTTGTAAATGCCTACTTGGCTCCCATTCCTTATATTTGCTTTAGTTAAAATTAGATCTGAATAGTCATCACAAATATTACATGAAAAAATATTTATCATGCACTATACTCATATTTTTCAAATTTCAAAAACATTAAAGTAACGAGTCATACACCTTGGGCATAATACTACAACCTCCTTCTATGCTTTACCCAATTCATGATGTGGACTCTTAGGTTAAATAAATAGAACCTTAATACAAGCTTCCAAATCAACCCTTATACATGTATTATAACTCGGGAGAACAATCAACGATGGGCACTCAACAGGACAAGATTATGCATAAAGACTTTGTTCCTTTGCTACCTCAATATCGACATAGATGAAAAATTGACATAAATATACTAAAGCTAGTATTATTTCCCATAACGAAATCATAGTCCTACTGCCATGGTCGCATGTAATGTTAACATGTGTATCTTAAGTTATATGCACAATTAGTTAAAAGAGTAGCGTTGGATGCATAATACATAACATAGATAACCTAAACCATAGTTTATACACTTGAGCCTTGACCACAGTTACTCAATTTACATATCTATCTCAAGCATGATTATTCACTATCTTAAACAAAAGATAGGATAGCACCAATACTGCATAAGATCCACATATTATGTTTCTTTACTAATCTTAACTCGGATTGAATTTATATGCAATAACAACTTAAACAATTTCTATTATATGCTTCAAAATTGACAATATAGAGAGTAAGATTCCACATACAAACATCCCATGCAAACCAAATTATGTGAAAGGATGTCACTTGGAAAACCAAGCATTGCCATCGAACCTAGGACTGATTCTCTGAGTTCACCCACGAGCCGAGAATTCTTGCCATGGATCAATTGCCCCTCTTGTTCTTTTCCATGGGTATTTAATACCCTCTTTCATGATATGGTTTCCATTAGCGGCGTCCTGCTTTTATTGATTTTTTATCCATTTTCCTAGGTTTTTCCTAGAGAAACTCGCCTTTATCTCTTGTGAGACTTTTCCTCATAAAAGATTGTCTTAAACTCTTACAATGCTTTTATCTTTTTTCTTAACTTAGCATCTTTATCTAGCTAACTAGCTTAATGGATATTTATCTCCAAATCCGTTAAGCTCATCTAGATTTGGATCTAGAAGTCTTATCATGAAAGGATTACTCATTCCCATTCAACAACGGGATTTGGCAAGAATCTCATATCTTGGTATCTAGCTTTTCCATCACTTAGGTTAGTAAAGTTTTACATACAAGAGAGAAGTGTTAGATTTATTCATAAGCAATTTCAACAAAAGAAACTATGGAACTTGTTTCTTGATGTTTTGACAACTCTAGCTATTTCTAAATAGCAAGCAAGGGAATTTTCATCAATATTTTTAATAAAACATAGATCTCATTCTCCTTTATAAAAAGGACCAATATAATTAAAGATTTCAAAAAAGAGTTGTAACTGAGTTTTATCTAATAGAGAGTTGTAACTGAGTTTTATCTAATAGCATAATAACTCCAATAATAGGATAATAACTCCAAGAATCAAGTTTCCTTTTAGTTTAAATTTTATATATGTCTGAGTTTTACAAATTTGGGGATGGGAATTAAACATTTTGCAATAAATTGAAAAGCCAAAACTTTAAATTGTTCCAAGGAATTTCGACTATATGAAATGACCGTTAGAGAATGAATTTCTAATATGGAAAGCTAAAATTGTTATAACCAATTTCAAATTAAAAAAATACTAATAATGGCCGCTCGAAAATAAATTTCAAATATAGAAAGTTTAAATTAAAATTATAGTTTTAGTATTAATAAACAAGAATTTAAATATATTAAATATAAATATAAAT
>APFE030998783.1:0-21153 GCA_000404065.3 Pinus taeda | reverse complement strand
AATGTAATTGAAAGGGAGGCATAACAATGCATATGTAAAGTTCTGAATATGCGCGTGAGAAAAATTTATGTGTAATTTCACACAACAGTGAATGTAAATTTTCTGTAGTTGAAGTCTATGCTTACAGCAGTGAATGTAAAAGAGATTTTTACACACAGCAGTGTAGAATCTCAAAAGGAGACAGAGTAATTTACTTTGAAGTTCTTGGTAAATCCCTCTGAGTGAAAGATGATGAATTTTGTAATAAAATTTTATTTTAATGATACAATTTTTATGGGTGTGTAATACTCTGTTCTCATAAATAATTTTTAAAAAGTTTCCCTGGTTAAAGATCCTGTGGAAAAATAGAAGCATTATCTCTGTTGAGTTTTTGTTGTTTGGGAATTTTAACAGAAAAATCCCCCAACAGCAGTTACAGCAATCAAATTTTACCAATTTTGTGAGCACCGCCTACGAGAGGACACAGCCTGCTCCCGCGCCTCCGCTACCACGAAGAAGAGATTCTCTCAAAAGTGAATAGAAAACAATATTGCATTCGCAAATTCCCGATGTGCCACTCCTTCTTCTCATTATTACTATCTATTACCTCCCCGGCTTTTCTCCCGTCTGCATGCATTGTAACAATCCCAGGTTGTTATTACCATTTCGTTCTATAAAATCCTCAACCTACTTTAACTTGCGCTCTACGTTTCCTTGTTTCAACAAATACCACACAAGGCAAAATGAACACTACGTTATACGTCTCTTTCGAACGTCTTCGCCCATCCTAAACGTCGTTGTCGACATCAAGATGGAGATGAAGTGTAGCAGCAACATGAGGGAGGGGAGTGTTCTTGTTCAGTACAAGCCCTACAACGGCGACGGGGGATGGTACCTTGTTTCCCTATCTCTTCTTCACGGCCCTAAACTTCGCATTCACTATGAATCATCATGTGTGACCAAAAGCGACCAGGAGTTGGCGTTGACAGACTTCACAACGCTGGAGGATCTGTGCGCCAACTTCAGTTATCCATTCACACAGCTGAAAGACAATGAGTGTGGAAAAGTGATTCCGGGGTGGCACATAGTGGCGTCTTATTCACCTGCGCAACATGGAGGCTCTGTTGAAGATGATGGGTATAAGTATTTCGATGCTCGCCTGGAGAAGATCAGATTTCGATTACATTTTCATTTTCAAGAAGTAAATTTTCTAGATGTACGGTGACATTTTCAAATTTATAATCTCAGTTAGTTCGAATCTCATCCTATAACATATTTGTTTGTATTGCCATTATCTACATGGTTTGTAACACTATTTACCTTATTTCTTCTGAATAGCAAAATGTTATTTGTGGACGTAGCTAAAAACAAAGCTAAGAACCCACATTTTCAGTTTTAAATTTAAAGTTATATTTGCTTTTAATCCAATTAAGGTGCAAGAACGCACAATGCTGAACGCATTGACTCTGTTCTCCACTGATCACAAAGACCCATTTTCATCAAATTTATTTTAAAAGATAAAAGTTAGGAGCTACAAGTATTTCAAAAATGAAAAGTTAAGACGGTTAATAGTTTGGTTTCTTAGGGGTCAAACTTGATAGAAATCATATTGTTTGGTGTTTATTTTACTTTATCGATCATACGGGTGAAATATTCCCGATCTAAGGTTCTTAGAATTGAGGGAATGAGTGATATGCGGGTGGGTGATGGCTACACGGCTTCGCCTTCTTTCTTCCGTAATTGGCTTAGCCTAACTACTTTGCTCATGGGGCAAAGATGGCATCCGAGTAGGGAGCAGAGAGTAGAGTTGAAGAGTCCAACCAAACGATGAGTGTGAAAGGTTGAATAGGGCGTTTGAAAGCGAGAGAGAACTATGCCGAAGCCAAATATATGGATTAATTATATATTTGCTGATATTATTTTGGGGATGAGCGGTATATAAATGATTTTATTCATTTTATATACAGTTTAATGATTAAAAAAAAACCTCTGGAGATGTCTTTTCTTTGAAACTAATCAAGGCAGCTTTAATCAAGGCAGACTAATCATGCTATTTTGAGGATTTGAATAAGGGTGGTCAGAGGGTAAACAACTCATTTCAATAAGATCGGCTTACTTGATAATTAAAAGATTATAGATTGAAAACCAAAAGATAGAATATTGTATTCTACAAAAAGTGAGTCTTATACATCACTTAGTTTGGTGTTTGGATTGTAATGACTTTAAGAATATGTATTATTATTGAAAATAATTTATATCAATGAAATAAATTTCTCATCAAAGTAGTAGTATAGTATATATCAAAATATTTCTCAAAATGTTAAAATTTAAAGCTAAATAATTCTAGATATCTCCAATTTAATGGTTTATAAATTGCATACACTTATATAAATGATAACTAAAAAAAAATTCAAAAAAAAATTAGAAGAACATAGTATATCACTCACAAACAGCAAGAATGTATCTTTCAAACTAGGATATTCCAACATAGGGATTACCAAAGAAAAAAATAATGAGTCTAGTGATCTAGAAAATTTCCAAGAACTATTTCTAATGAGCTTAGGCCTTACTCTATATTTGGCTTACCTTAAAACCTATGATTCTAGGGTGGGAGGACTAGCCTAAAAACATGGTCATCATGGGAGGTGGTAGATTTTTTTATTTTTTTAAATGATGCACAATGTTGTAAGGCAAAGATGATTGGTTTTGAGTGGTTCCTTTGTAACATGACTCTTGGCTAAAGCTCTTGCTTATGGGATAGGTCAATCAAAAGTTGAACCATTAACATAAAACATATTTTTTTCCTTAATAGTTTAAATGACTTGCAAGTATTCTACATTCATATATTGTACTATTCCACTTCACTATTACATTCGATCTTATACTTTCAAGATTATTTTTAATATAATAGCTAAGAGAAAAACAATGACTAATAATAATCCCTTAAAGAAATGCATAGGATTCAACTAACTCTTTTATTTTACATATTCCAACCTTTGAAAGGCTTGATTTTTTCCTATTCCACCTTTCCTACTAACATATTTTTTACTAAGGAAAACAGAAAATGAATAGCTAGTAATAGTTTTCCCTTTTTCCACCTTTTTTATTTTACATATTCTAATCTTTGAAAGACTTGATTTTTTCCAATTCTAGCTTTCTCCCTGACATACATTTTATTATAAAAACCAAAAAACTAATAGCTAGTCTCCTAGTTTTCCCTTTGTCCTCCCATCCCTAAAATCAAAACTAAACCAAAAATATTTCTAACAAACATCACAAATCATGCACAAGAGTTCTTTCTATATGAACATTCATTTCTTCATTGGCTTTCTAGTAGATCACTTCCCAAATAGGAAAAGTTCCATCCTCTAGCTTTAAATCTTATATTGAGAAGTAGTTTACCTCTTTATTTAACACTCTAAAAGCATTTTTAAGGTAGACCCCTTTAGAGGGCTTAAATGACAAGGAGTAGGGAAGTTCTCACTTTCTCCACTAAAATTTGTCTATTTTCCAATTTAATTACAAGAAGGGAATCACCTACCACTTGTAGTATTTTATGTCCCTTAATGTTGAGGATCTAAGCCAATGATCACAAGGCCAAAACTTATGCCTTACTTTTGGTTCCTCCTCACTAGAATATTTAACACTTGAGATATAATTATAGTATATAAAAGCACCAGTAACATACCATAAGCAAGGGATCTCACTAACCCACCCCTCAAAGTTGCCCTAAGGAGGCCTAATGAAATACAAGGTGAAACAAGATCTTTCATTTTTTTAATGTTCTCCTCAACTTGGCATTCATTAATCATCTTGGTGATTGAAGATCACCCTGTTGGGCAATATCTAAACCATTAAAACTAGAAGAGTCGTATCCAACCAAATAACATAAATAAATATACAAGAGAAACACAAAGTGCTCTTATTCACAACTTTCAATCAAGTTATTTGTTAGAATAGTTTCTCCCATTTACAATTGTATTAAATTATTGGATGGTATATATTTATTGGAATCGTGGTTTCTTAACATATAAGCATAGTTTTAATTTTGACTTTTTCCTTTTAAAGTTGGGACAATTGTTTATCATTAACAAGAGGTATATGTGTGCAGATAAATTGGTCCAAACATATTCGTGTAAATGGCGAAGATAATTGTATGTGCATATTTGAGATTAGATGGATGGGTGGCCCTAATATAGGGAAAAGTGATAAAATTCACTGTGAAAACATGTATTTACTTTCTTTTGGTAGCATTGCAACTCATCCATTATTTAAGGAAGTAGGGAAGGTTTTCAAAGATAAAATATATAAAGATTTGAAGAACCAAATAGTAGGCCCAAGCAATGCTAATCATTCATGTAACTCGGTTTTTCCTTCTCTAGTTGGTTATGCTGATAATACTAATGTAGAGAAACTAGTCTCTGATCATACTAATGTAGAGAAAAAAGTCTCCAAGGATCGTCTTGTAATAGTTGAAGATAAGAATGGATTTCTTGTGTGTAGTATTCAGAAAGTGAGTGAGTAGCTACCAGCAACATGTAAGTGAGTATCCACAAGTAGCAAAGAGGATGTCTCTTTTATTTTGGTTGAACCCAATTTCAATATGATAACATATTATACCAAGGGACCTTAGAGGTTTTGCTCATGGTTATTGGGAAAAGGTGGTAAAGGATAATGTTAATGTTATTTAGTGATTAGTGTGCTATGTTTGGATGTACATTTGCAAGCCTTTGGAATTGTGGGGGATCACAACCTTATTATTTTATGGAAGATTAGGTGTAAGGTAGTTTTGAGTTGGATAATTGTTTTTCTAGTGTTTTATGTAGTTGAAGGAAGTTTTTCATCAAATCTGAACCCATTTAAGTACTCTCACATTATTTATTATTTTCTTTTTCTTTTTCAAAATTTTCTTTACTATGAATGTTGTTGGGAGTGCTTATATAGTGGATTTTCAAAGTGTCTTAATGGTATTAAACATTAGGTACATCCATGCAATTTTTTTCAATCTTATAGATTTTAAAATGTTCTAGGTCATGTTTTTCTATTGTGTAATACATCATGGTGGCTTTTTAATGGATTTTCAGTGAAATTTGGAGAACTAAGAAAGTGTTGATGTTATTATCCAAAATTTGCCTTCTAATATGGTTTTTGAAATCAAAGAAGTTTTTAACCTATACTTATAAAACTTGGAAAACCTTTTTATTTGATTTTAGAGCTTAAATTGGTTTGGGGAAATTCTAATGGTATAATATTGCTAATTTTTCATGTTGTTATAACTTTTGTGGATGAATTATTTTAATGTCTAATTTATTTCTTCCTATATATTTTTAGTGGTGTAGTAACATCTTTCCATCCTTGAGACTTTGACATACTTATTATTCATTGTAAACCAAATATAGTTCATACACTAGCATGTGGTTATAGGGATTTCTATTTCCTTTTTAAGAACTATAGGTGAAGCTCATTGTTTTTAGATATTTGATCTAGCTAACATTATTTATAATTTAGGTATGTTTGGGAAGCTTGTTGGCCATAGATTGAATATGACTAGTCTATATTGAATGATTGTTTGTGTATGTGTGTGTGTGGGTAGTGGCTCTTAAGGAATCTTGAAATAAATGTTTCATTAGCTAACATGTGTCCATGAATATATTACTCCCATTTTCTTTTTTAGCCACTATTATAAATTATGTTTTTAAAATTTCCTTTTGTTCATGTTGTTAAAAGGTATTTTCAAGGTTTTTCTTTATATTGTGTCATTATTGCTAGAGTTTTCTATAAGCTTGGCTACAATAGTCCAAGAGTACTTATGTTCTACCATTTGAGGCAACTAAACTTGTTTCTAAACAAAGAATGGATGTTATAGCATTTAAGGCAACTAAGATTGTTTCTAATGCAAAAATGAATCGGGATATGTTGGATGATAAGTTAAACAATATTCTAGTATTAATTTTTTTATTGTTGATGTTTTCATTATATTAATTGCTATAGTTCAAATCTTCTTTCAAAAAAATTATATCATAACTAGCCATTTACTAAACTTATCAACCCTTTCTCCTTAGATTTGTAAGTGTTTTCATAAAAATAGTGCTTATTTTTATAAATTATTATAGAGATATGAAATATATTTTAGATGTAAGAAAATATTTTTATAAAATACAATGGTGAATGTTAAATATGTTTCTGGTTATATTTGTAAGTGTTGTTATGAAGATCCTTCTTATTTCTATAAATTGTTATAGAGATGAAATATATTTTAAAAGTTAAAATAATATTTCTAATAAAAATACAATGGTGAGAAATCGTTAAATTTGTTTAGGTTAAAGTGTATTTTGTAAGTGTTGTGAAAATCGTGCTTATTTATAAATTGTTATAGAGATGAAATATATTTTCAAAGTAAAACAAATATATTTATAAAATACAATGGTAAATATTAAATTTATTTAAGGTTAGAGTGCCTCATGCCTCATAGAAGGCCTTTTCTATATGATAACTTGGTTTTCATTGATTCTAATTTTCCTTTTATATCACATATTGTGAATATATACCCATAAAGACATTATTATGTTTTGTTTTTTCATAATCATTGCATATTATGGTTATAAAATACTTATTTTTCAATATTTTTAAATAGTTTTGCAATCAAGCTAAATAACCACCACACCACTATTGAAAATATATATAATGAGAACCAAAAGGAAAAAAATCTAAAAATAAAATAAAAATGTACCATGACTACATGACACACCCTAGTAGATCAATAACTAGAATATAATGGATCCTTTGTAGAAGGATAGTGAGATGTTGCTATAATCACCTATATATAATTATTGGATCTTCAAAGTTAAAGGTACAATTAATTCTAGAGCTGTTCCATATATTAGTTCCATAAAGTTCTCAACTTCTCAACAAATCTTTGATACATTGGTGAATACAAGTTAATGGAATAGTATCTTTATTTAATTTTGGATCTTACCATTGTATCTTGTGGCTATAAAATTTCTACTTGGTCACTTTTTTTGGAGTATACAAAAAGTAATTTTATGTGTTTTCATAGTTAGTTTGGATTTGTATTAAAAATGCTATAAAATAAATAGCAAATTACTCTCAAAATATGGTAAACAATAGTGACAATGAAATTAACATGAAACACTAAGTATATAACATTTTAAAAACATTAGCATTGAAAAAAAATTAATTGACCTACTCAAGGTTTAATACCACCAAGCTACTATGGCCTACAGGTTTAGCTCAAATTTTGTTAAAGTAACTAATTGAACTACTCAAGGTTTAATCCCACCAAACAGCTTTAGCTTAAAGTACCTTTTTCTATTAAGAGGTCATTAGTTCAATTCTGTAGACATACTCAACACGAAGCTCAATGGTTGAGTTGACCGACAAGAAGTGGTCGCTATAGGAGATCTATAATTTTTATAAAGACCTTACCGTATATTATAGGCATCAAAGAGGACTAATAAAAGATTCATTTAAAGTTCACATGTTATAAAGTCATAGCCCATTCCTAAGTTATTTTCAATAACCCAAAGAAAGGTGATGATGTTGTTCCTAGTGAAATCAAGCAATTATTAAGAGGAAATCCCTTGTAAACCTAGAAGGTAGTAATTTCATCAATAAAACCTATCCTTCTATCTTATTTCCATAAGGGTCAACATGATGGTTAGAATAAAGGAATGCAAGAATCAAACCAATACAAATTCAATCATAAAAAGCAAAATAGTAAATTTTTAGGAGAGGCCCTTTATTTTGGTTGCAAATAGAAGGGAGTAGGTTAGGGTGCCAGCAATGGAGACTGACTAAGCCAACTAGCTTTATCTGGTTTAACAATTTGAAACCCATAGAAATCAAGAAATTACGATAAGATGTTGTGTTATGCTAGCACTCAAATGACTCAAAAACTTTCATCTCTAATTTGTGTAAAAAACACTTAGAAATTTGCAACAAGCCACAATAATTTCCACCCTAATTAAAAAAATAGATAAAATATAAACCAATAAGTAAACTTTATTGATATTGAATTCAGGGAAAGACAAAGATGACCAAGTAAATCATAGTGTAAGATCAACTTTATTACCACCCTAGTTGCTTTCAATATGCATCTATAGACTCTATAAAGATACCTTTTAACCTAATGAAATGCATGTATCCCATCTATTAGATATAGATTCATAGTTTTAGTTATTAGGTTTGATAAAAATTAATTGAATATCCTAGAGATAATGAAAATATCATTCACAAGAATTAACAAAAGACTAGCAAGTTGGCTTATGATGATACCCATTGTCTTCCATTTTTGTAACTGAAAGCCATTACCCTAGATTGGTGACTAGATAATGGTAATTTCCCTTTACTTAACACCCATGATAGTGGTAGGTCTACTCATAATGGGGCTTCCTATCCCTAGTTAATCTATTTACATTAAAATACATCATGATTAACATGAACCCTTAATGGATTAGTTAATAGATGGGAAGGTAAATTTGATCCTTAAGAGAAATGGATGGCATGAAAGTAACCTTTACTCTTCATGCTACCCTAAAGATTCATTTTTTAAACAAATGATCATGTCATAGCTTTTAAATAATGGTGGAAAGATTAAGGCAAACATTAAGAACAATCAAATAATAAATTTACAAGATCATAAACTTTATGAGGAGGGTTGAGGGTGAGCATAAGGAAAACATCTTGTCAAAAAATATTTCCTCAAAGATAGGATTTTTTTATGTGTAATAGAGAGTAAACTGCATGCCCAATAATCATGCCAAGGAGAATCTAAAAATCTCAAAATCTAACCCTCATCAAACTAAGGAGAAGTGAATGTGGAAACCTACAAATGTGAAAGCACAAGAAAAAAAAATCATAAAAAATAGGCCAAAAACAAATAATCACAAACCAATCAACTCTTAAGTCAAGAATGGTAAAAGGATCAAGGATAGGAGTAATATGATATTTAAAATCTTACATATTTTACCCTTTTAAATATTTTACGCCTTGGATTTGAAATTTTTTACTTAAACTTGTGTGAGGTGTTGATCATTTGACCTTTTTATTACACACAAATAATATCATTACCAAAATAAAAAGAATTAAACTCAAATGAGTAGGTATGATGTTGATTCAAAAGTAAGGAGAGCCTTCATGACTAAAGTGAAGCTTATTAATTATGATTTCACTAAATGTATTCTTACTTTTAATCTATGGATAAAAATTACTAGAATACAGAAAGCTAAAGAATTAAGGTTAAACCATACTTCTCATACTTCTCATACCCTCATTTATTCTAAAAGAGAAAAACTAATAAAAACTAATAAAGACTTCTATTCTTAAACCTACCCTATGCTACTATAAAATAAAAAATCTAAGTAAAATGATATTTAGAGTGTAGTCATTCAAATAGTTCCAATCCTATAAAATTGAAAATATCTCTAATTAGTACACTGAATTGGAGCTTAATGAAATTTAAAATTAACAAATTATACTTGCCCAAAAAGTCTTCATTGAAAAACATGGCAAGCATGATCTTACCATTTTCTCGGAACTTAGCTTAATTGAACTTCTCAAACCAATCTTCAATCATATCCTAAAAGGTGAAAGTATTAACATCGAGATGTTTTGGAGATGCAAAAGGTCCTATATTGTATTGAGTATAATTTTATAAATGAATCTCAGTACCATTATTACGATGAATAAGAGAATAAGAAATTATTAAAGTTGTAAAGTGTAGTATTCTATTCTCTTCATACTCCTTATCGAAACAACATATTTCAAAATCAACAACTTGTGAAGTGACAAAACCAAACAACAATTTTAAACCCTCATCACTTGATACAAAAATATTGTGATTCATAGCACAATGAGAACTCATTCTTAATTGATTATGATCTTCAATTTCACGTAATCAATTATGATAAACACAAGATGCTTTGTTAAACACTAGTTGATCTAGATATGTAGAAGAGACACTTAGAGATAGATTAATATCCCAATTGATAAATAATTAACTAGTCCAAGGGATGAGACATTATTATTAGAAGAATATGAAATTAAAATTTCAGACTCATGCTTGGGAATTTCTATATCATCATATGGAAAATCATTATCATAAGCATCATAACTAACTTCCCTCTCCTACAAATCATGAGAAAGATTAAACTCATCAACCTGGACAAATCAATATGTAAGAGATTCATTACTATGTTGACTGTTTTCAATCTCAATTTCATGAACAGGTTCTAATGAAACCTCATCAAGCTGATTCTGTTGATTTACATGATTTTCCTCTTTAGTTAAATTTGAACCATTTCAAAAAAAAAGTTGGAACAAGAAGATCATATGAATTATTATTCCACTTATGAAGATTAAAAAATAGATTATAATACATGAAATAAGAACTAAGATAGTACATGTGATTTTCATAATTTGAAACATCTTCAATAACATCATTATTTATACTCTGAATATTGGATGAATTTCTACTAGAACAAAAGGTATTGGTTTTTTGTTTTGGATCAACATCTAAGGAAGAAACTTTATTAACATAATCAATGGATGAATGAAAATTATTTACTAGATCTTCCTTTGCTCGGTTTTCCACCTTACGATTAACATCAAAAGAGATTTTAGGAATAGTTTTCAATTGATAATTAAAAGCTAAATTAATTTTTTTAGGATGTGAAAAAGCAATTCCTATAGAAAGTAGTTGTAAAGGGATTTCAAATTTAAGAGTAGGTTCTAAATATTACAAAACAAGACTAGAATTAATCACTGGCTCAACATATATGTTCTTTTCAATGTTTTATTTCTTACTAGAGAGAACAAGATCAAGAAACCACAAAGTTAATTTGTTGATAAGTCGTAAATCTTGTAAATGAAACCTATAACAAAGTATAAGAAATCTAGAAGAAAAGTTCTGTAATGATTCCATTTCATGCATAGATAAACTATTAATTTCTCAACATAATGAATTGTAATCATAAACTTGATGGACATTACAAAATATTTCAGAAAATTAGTTCCAAAGATGAATAGACTTAGGTGGCAAAACTTTGAACCAATTTCTAATTCTCTCCTAAAAGTGAGAGTAAACAACTCATCATTAATAAAATCTTGAAAAGATTTTAGCTTTAAATAAAAATTGATAAAGACGTACTAGAGGAGGAATAACATCATCCTAGTTGTCAAATCTTAGCTTTGATAAGTGGTTGATTTTCCTTTTGGAAATTGTCCTAGTTGATCAACCCTAACTAAAAGCATGTTCCAAAACAAAAGTTGTGAAAGGAGCCATGAGAAATGAAAAACATTCAAAAACTGAGATTGTGTGAACATAAATGATCAATCAAGTTTTTTTTACAATCACACTAAAAGAAATAAAAATAGATCTAGAATTATAAAGGCTAATGTTTAATGATCTACTCAATTAAATTTTACTTAGCCCTCCTTCTAGGGCCATTTTGTTAACATAGGTTTTATGCACCCTAGTCAACAAGGAGGAAGCTACTCCAATGAGGCTCTTTACACAACCCAATATATTTGTAGTGGTCACCCCTAACATGCTTAGAGGTTTTGTTCACCTTTTTCGTCTTCCTGTCGCAAAAAGGAGAAGACAAGAGAATCCTACAATTATCATAAAACTATCCTATATAAATGAAATAATATATAAATAATGAAATGCAACTGTAAGTAAACAATACATGCTACTACTACAACCAATGTATATGTACATTATGTAAAAAGAATAAGATGGATAGAAACTCATGTAAATGGCAAGATCTATGAATCCATTCTCTCTTTTATATAAATAATGAAGAATAATAAGGATTCTAAATAACTAATTCAAAATGGTAACAATTCCCTATGTTAAAGTGAACATTAAAGTACCACATCAATGCAAGACTTCAACCTCTATAAACAAAATAAGATCAAACTTGATTTGTTTATATATTGATAGATCAAGAAATGTCATCATATGCAACTATTGTTATTTTTAGTTTAATAGAAGGAGAACTGCAATTATCTCTGAAGTTTGAAATATATTTCATTGATCTCGCAATGAATCAAATCAACCAATAAACCATGAAACAATTAACAAATCATAAATAATTACAATGTAGTTTTCAATTCAATTTAAAGAAAATGACATTCTTTACCATGAAAATCCCATAATCAAATCATTAAGACTTTGATTATAGTGATGCCCAAAATGAGTATATTTCTTAGAATTCAAATTACAAAAGAATGATACTATTGAGATGAAACATTAAAACGAAACTAACAATATCCAAAGGAAATGTAAAATTGCCTACTATTCATCCATGAAATAAAATCACCAAACAAGTGTAAACAGTATTCCACAGACTGCAAAAAATATTGGAGAAGACAATATTAAAACAACTATGGAATAAAAAGTTATAAGCTTATATTAAACGGATAAAATCATAATAACACTTGCTCACAAATAGTCTCCATATTCATTACATATGCAACATTCCCTTTCTCCTTATCAGTGCACCCCATATATTAAAGACCGATCCTCATTCTTATTCTACCAATTACATATTGGTTCCTTATATTACCACTACAAATGCTAATGCTAATCTTAATCCCAATCCCTCCCCCTATATTTTATGCCTTCTATTAGCTTAGGAGAGTTTATCTTGATCCTTTGGATTTTATTTTCCTCCATATCTTCAAGATCTCAAATATTCCATTTTTCACCATCCATCTAAAATGGAAGACAAGAAACCATTTATCAGAATTAAAAAAAAAAAAAAACCAAAATTAAGCTTTAATGTTGAGAAGCTTAGCAAGAAAATCTCAATTTAACTTTGCCTTGGTTAAATTGAGAAATTTTGAATTTCCACATCAAAAAACAACTTGGATCCACTTAACATGTGTGACATGGCTTGTGTCACTCAGTAAATTCAAGTTAGAGGGATTGAAGTCTAGTTAAACATGTGTGATTGATGATTTGTAGCAATCAAGGTGAGTTACTTCAAATTGTTTTAAGTTAAACTTGTTCTAACTGTTGATAGAACTAGTGGAAGGTGAGTTGTGTAGTGGGACAACAATCTAACTTAGTGATCATTCAGTTAACTAATGAATCATCCCAAAATATATAGTGCATGTAGAGAATTCGAGTTCCCCATCTCTCATTAATCTGAATGTGTAAACTTGAATAGTTTAAATAATTTGTAAGTTAAATTTATATGTACTTTGGTAAGAGGATCAGTTTACTAAAAACATAAACAAGTAAATTTTAACCAAAATTTATAGCCAAATAGAGACAAATAAGCATATATAAAACACATAACACAAAGCATGATATAGGAGTTCACCCATCTCTTGGGCTATATCTCCTTGTCCAGCTTCCAATGCAGGGTCTCTTTCGTTAAAAATGCTCAAATGTGTGTTTACATTATTTACAAAACTAAAATACAAGAACTCATGTCTCCAATGGATCCAATGCTATCAAAAACCCCAATTTTGGTTCTTTCTACACCTCATTTGGAAAAAATTTGAGAAACTTATGATTGTTTCTTTATTTTTCCAAATTTTGTAGCTAACTATCCTCCAATTTGGCCTAAACCTTGCTTGAGCACCCCAAATGTGAAATGGGTGTGCAAACCTTGCCTACATTCTTGCTTTGTGGGAGAAATTGTAGGATGGTTAGTCCACTCATTAAGCACCCATTTTTGAAATCATGGTCACATGGCAGCCATAAGACCGCATACAGGGGTCAAAGATTTTGGGCTCTATCTAGCTCCCAACTCTGGGACATGCCCTTGGTTCTATGTTGCGTTGTTGACCATGATATGGCCCCATTTCTTGTCCACACTCTTCATTATATGGTAGCCATATGGCCTTGGGATGGCCCCCATCCAACATCTCCACACTCGTGGTTTCATGAGGGGTCATACGGCCTGGGGTTGGTCCTTAACTCTGCTAGCCTCTCGTCTTGAGCATTGCTTTATGTGTATGATTTGGGATGTGGTTGTAGGTTGGGTGAAGGCCTAGCCCTTGACCCCCCTTTGACAGTCCTATGGCACTCAGGTGGCCAAGGGTTTAGGGCTTAACCTTCCCCATATGTGCATTGTACCAAATTTTAAATATCAATTAACACTATTAGTTATCAAGTCATTTGTGTGGCGTGTTGGTGCACGCCTTGGTTAATATGTGAGAGGTCTTAGTTTCGAACCCAATAGAGATAGCTTAGCCTCATAAAAAAAATTGTGTAGGCCATGAGGAGGCCACATGGTAGCCACTCGTTGGCCCATGTGGCCCTCCCTCATTAGGCCACCATACCAAATCATCAACCAATAGAAAATGACCATGTCACAAGCAATAACAATTCACCAAATGGAACTAACCATGCTATGCCAAGTGTCGACTATCCATTAGCTGATGAAGGACCAGTCAACTTGCCAAGTCATGGCCCAATTAGAATAGAGACTTCTGACTCAGCATCCTTGCAACCCAAAGTTCAATTTTTTTGTTACTTGGTAATACAATCAGAACGCAACATCGGGAGAATCCAATATCGGTTTGAGTGAAACGAATTGCATTGGGTTCAGATCGTTAAGATCTATGTAGTCATTTCGAGCTCTATTGCACACTTTGAATTTTGAGCACTATTTTGATCCACTAGATCACACCTCTCGATTGGAAGCTTTACGACCTCCAAAATCTATTTATCAGTTTAAAAATATATGAGGGTATAGTTCCCTCACCCTTATAGTCTCAATCCATTGAACTTTGCTTGAAATTTTCATTTTGAGATTTTCATGAAAATACATCATTTTCCTTGATTTTGAAGTCCTTGTCTTGTTGTCATTGATGACATCTTGTTGCAATTTCCCATAATATGCAGAACATCAAAGTACCTTTGAAGGAATAAGCATGTTTCCTCCTCGGTCTCCAATCAAAGGAAACTTAACCAATCTCAAATTCTTCTCACCTTGAACATTGTCGTCATGACGATGCTTACCATGTCTAGCCTTGTACTTGGCTTGACTGATGCAATCCTAAGCCAACAGTGCCCATAGTATGCATATAAAATGCATATATCTCATTTCACCCACGAATTTCAATTACCCTCCCTAGTCAAACTTTCATAAATTAAAGCTTAAGGCCCTTAATCAGTCCTCATTCGAAAATGTTTCAAAGACTATTTAATGGTCTAATTCTTAAACCCACGCATATCAACCATAACTTCTTTCTCTAGTCTCTGATTTACTCAACACTAATCATACCATGGTTAATTGTACTTAATCTACTTTATTTCTATTATAGCCTCATATAATAGAAATATACATTAATCACATTTAACCTTACCTTTCCACTTTTTCCACATTTTTGGCACATTTCCAGAGGCTTGCCTAAAATGACGCATATGGTCAATTGAACAACAATCATCAATTGAACACCAATTGAATAGCAATCACCAATTGAATAATAACCGCCAATTGAACAACAATTGACCAACAATCACCAATTGAACAACAATCACCATTTGAACAACAATTAATTAGCAATTGCCAATTGAATAGCAATTGAAAAACAATCGCCAATTGAACCGCAACTGAGCAACAGTCACCAATTGAACAACACTTCCATAATAGAACAACAAATGCGTGATTGAACAACACTTCCGTAATTGAACAGCAAATGTGCAATTAAATAGCACTTCTGTAATTGAATAGCAAACGTGCGATTGAACAACACTTCTGTAATTGAACAGCAAATGCATGATTGAACAACACTTCACCCACGCTGACTTCCTCTACGCGATTGATCAAAGCATGTTGAATCCAATGGTTCACATTGATATCGGTCAAGGAACTTGTGCGACTTAATCGCCCTTACAGAGCCGATAAGGATTATAAATCCTCAATCTATAAAAGTTTGGTCCATTTTGAGTTAACGTATGATCACCTTTATGACCCGATATCTGTTGCATAATGGAGTCCATCAATCCTATGGCTAGCGGTTCTTCAACTACAATCAAGCCTTTCTGTGCTTTTCTCTTCCATATTGAAATTTTGAATCAATACTGCTTGCAGCAAAAAAGTGGTGCGATAATCAACTTTGGTTTTGGCAACCCACTTCTAGGTTCCAAACTCACACTTCCGCCTGCTCCAAGTTCCTTTCACTCGAAAATTTTCTTAATCACAATTTCACTTCGTTGTGGTTCCACTCTTGCAGATTTCATAATTCATTCTCACCTCTCTATCGACTTGTACCAAGTTCAACTCTGCCAACTCCTTTCTTCGCTTAGAAACAACGTGCCAATATTTCTCTGATTTCTTTAATCAGATTCATACAGTCCGACCACTATCCTCCTCTGTATTCCTTCTCTGCAGTCGTTCTCTTGCTGACCTGATTTATATTCAGTTGGCCTTTTTCATTTCAATCCCTGTAGGCTCACAATCCAACTCTCTTGTCTCTCTTTGTTCGTTGTTTCTACTACTATCTCCATTGTTTATGTCTTTAAGTCTTACATTTATACAAAAGATTATGTTTCCAATTTTGGTTCAGATCCTTAATCTTCTTAACTAAATCCTACGAATATTCTAAGTCCTCATTTAGTTCCTAAAATGTCTTCTTTATCCCTTGAGGATCTCAACTTTCAACTAATCCTAAGCATCCTCCATACATCATGAACTACTTTCTAAGATTTACAATATCTCAATCCATACTAATAACTCATCATCACTCATGTTCTCCTACATCTGAGAAAATTTACAAATGTTTTCACAATATTTAATTAACTAAAACTCTCACATCCTATTAATTTAATACTTAAGAAACCAACTTCTTTAAAAACACAAGACCCCTAAGTCAACTAAAATATTGTGAGATTTCTGAGCCGGATGCTCCTGCATCAGACTCCCAAGATTGAAAACATTCCTGATCTCGAGATCATGTGTCTTCAATGCTGTTGCAATTCCTCTTGGATCCCAAATTTTGTTTTGTAGTTTATCTTTGCCTATTTCTCTTCCTTTCAGCTGTTCTGTTGCTGTTGTTGTTTGATGTTGTTTTCCTGATTTCCATACCTTATTCTGCAATTTCTGACTTGCTATGCCTTCACATTCTTCTGTTATCTTCGTCTTATTGCTGCTTCTTCTGGGACACCTTTATCATTATTCTTCTTATCAGTTCAATCTCTATGTTCAGTGTATCTTATGACTGCTGATTGCCTTCAACTCTTAACTGCTAAATTTTCATTTTTACTACTACCGCCCTTTCATCCTTACCTTCTTGTTCACTATTGTTTTTCACCCTTTTAGCTGTTGCCATATTGTCTTCCAAGATCATTTTCTGCTTCAGTTCATTGCAATTGATAACTTCTTCCTCATTGTCATTCATGAAAATTTCTTTGTCATCCTTCATCAGTAGTTTATTCTAGACGTTTATCGTCTACTTTTCCAACCTTCTTCTTTGAAGGTCTAATTTTCTATATAATTCAATAATTTTATTTAGAGTAGAACTTGAAAATTTTACGTAGTTTTCAATACCTTCACTTGTTTTCGTCCCATCATCAAATGGTCTTTCTTCTGTTAAATCTAAATCATCGTGCTTAATTATTCCAAAATCATTAGGCATAGTAAATACCTTTTGTTCATCATCATGTCTTAATTCATATCTTCTATTCCAATCTTTACTATTACCAACTCCAATATTTTGTTTCATATTTCCATGAGACCTTTCTGTCTCCTTTCATTTCTAACATCTTGCTATCTCAGTCTTAATCTGAACAGATTTTAGATTCTGCTCCTCCTTCTTAACAAACTATAATGTTTGTTCATAACCCTGTGTTGTACTTGCAACCATACACAAATCATTAGTTTTAAAACTACAAGACCTTTTGGTCTTGGTTGATGCTTTAGTCATCAAGTCTTCTCACTGCTTTGAATCATTCATATGATTCAACTCCTCTGTCTCTTCATTACTTTCAGAAATTAATGGACCTTGTTCTCGTTCACATACCAAAACTTCAACACCTTCTTCAACATTTTCATTTTGTTGTAGCTCAACTCCTTTGAGCTTCTCTGTCTTCAATTTGACATCTATAATATGTTCAATCTCCCTCAGCTCCTTTATTAACCGCATATTTACTTGCTGATTCCTCTTCTCTTGTAACCTCTGCCACTTCACTTTCTTTCTCATGACATAACCATATTTCTGGTCCTCCTCGTTTCTCTACAACATTTCCATTAATACTTCAAGCTGAACTACCATCTTAGCCATTTCTTTGTCATATTTTTCATCACTCATTCTTATGCCATTTGCCTTGACATCTTTCTTCTTTTATCCTCTATTGTGGTCTCTTTCATAACCTTTGCTATGACTGTCACTAGTCATCATCCTTTCCATCTCTATGAGTTCCTCACTCACTTCCGTACTACCCCTTACCTCACCAAGCTTTCCTCTGGACTTGGTCTTTTGGCAAGTATTGATCCTCTGTTTGGAACCTCCTTTAGCATTTCTCTCTGCTCCTTCTAGGCTTCAACTCATTTGTACTTTAAGAACACAAGTATCCTTTTCTTCCAATCTTTAGCTGGAACATTTAGGTTCTGCCACATTCTCTTTCTTTTAGAAACTTTTAAAGTTTCCTTCATCTCTACAAAGATATTTCCTCTTTGCCTACATTCTAAATTATGCAATACAATCTTCAAACCATTTAAAATAAAAACATATCATCTCATTTCAAGATCTCTGTCTTATCTTGTCCCTCCATTCACCCGTCTTCAGGATCTCACTACTCCTATAAATTTGGTTCAGCAGATTTTCATGCTTCCACTGCACAACCAATTCCATGATTTTGAACTCTAATGTAAAAAATGCACATAATCAAACATGCCACACATTAATACGTAATTTCCTGGGATTTACTTTGAGGATTTTAATTGGAATCTCAACACAATCATCAGGCCAATCTTTCCTCCATAGATATGCCTTTCAAGCTGAATGTCTTTTGGCATAATTGTCACCCTCTTCGCATGTATGGTGCACAAATTTGTATCTTCAAATAGACCCACAAGATAGGCATCTGTAGTCTCCTGAAGCACCACTACAGTATGACTTTGGAATCGCAGATCTGTCTTGAAGTCCTGGGTAATTCCCTTCACAAGCCTTTGAAATGGAAACTTTCGAATCAATGAATCCATGCTCTTCTAATACTTTTGAATTCCTAGAAGAGCAGCTGTTTCGGAACGATATCTATGAGGCTTCTTCGCACCTTCGTTGGTGCCTTTATCTCCTTTGCTGAGTTTTCTTTCACTGTTTCATTCTTGCTCTGAGTTTCTTCAAAAACATTTACCTTTTCTTGCTCTAATACGAAAATGATGCCAACCTAAGCCGACAATGCCCACAGTATGCATATAAAATGCATATATCTCATTTCACACACGAATTTCAATTACCCTCCCTAGTCAAACCTTCATAAATTAAAGCTTAAGGCCCTTAATCAATACTCATTCGGAAATGTTTCAAATACTATTTAATGGTCTAATTCTTAAACCTTCACATGTTAACCATACCCTCTTACTCTAGTCTCAAATTTAATCAACACTAATCATACTTGATTAATTGTCCTTAATCCGATTTATTTCTATTATAACCTCATATAATAGAAATATACATAAATTGCATTTAACCTTATCTTTCCACATTTTCCACGTTTTTGGCACATTTCCCGAGGCTCACCTAAAATGACACATATGGTCAATTGAACAATAATTTCCAATTGAAGAATAATCGAATAGCAATCGTCAATTGAATAGCAATTTAACAACAACTGCCAATTGAACAACAATTGAACAAAAATCGCCAATTGAACAACAATTGAACATCAATTACCAATTGAACAGCAATTGAACATCAATTGAACAACAATCGCCAATTGAACAACACTTTCGTAATTGAAAAGCAAATGTGTGATTGAATAGCACTTCCATAATATTTCATCAAAATCAATACCTTTCTTTTGTGCAAACCCCTTCACCACAAGTCTAGCTTTGTACCTCTGTTTTCCTCCATCTTCTTCTTTCAACCTATAAACCCATTTATTCTTCAATGTAGTTTTTCCTGCAGGCAACCTGACTAAATCCCAAGTCTGGTTATGCATTAAGGAGTCCATCTCTTCTTCCATGGCTACCTCCCACTTCTTCCTGCTTTCAACCTGCATTGCTTCTTCATAACATTCGGGTTCACCGGAATCAGTCAACAATAAATAATATAATGAAGGAGAGTATCGTTCAGGGGGTCTATTTATCCTAGTAGATCTTCTAACACCGCTTTCAGGTGTTTGGGGTACCTGTTGCTGTTGTGGTGGTTGCTACTGTTGTGGTTGTTGATTATTATTATTTTCAGGCACCTTTACTTTTTTAGTGATTTCATCAAGAACTGTGTATTCCTTGTTTTCTTTTTCCTGTTTCTTTTCCTGCAACTGATTCTTATACAAGACCTTTTCATTGAATATTACATCTCTGCTCCTAATGATTTTGTGATTTTCATAATCATATAAGCGATAACCAAAATCATTAACACCATATCCAATAAAGGTACATTTCTTTGATTTTTCTTCAAGCTTTGTTCTATTTTCTTTATTAATATGGACAAAGGCCTCACAACCAAAAGGCTTTAAATAGAGTAGTTTACCTTTTTACCTGTCCATGCTTCTCTGGAACACCACCATCCAAGGAACTTGAAGGCCCTCTGTTTATTAGATAAACATCAGTATCTACAACATCTGCCCAAAACTGTAAAGGCAATCCTGCATGCAATCTCATGCACCTTGCCGCTCCATGGTTGTTCTGTTCATCCTTTCGGACACCATTTTCTTGTGGTGTTCTTGGAACTGTCTTCTCTCTGTGAATTCCATGTTCTGAACAGTACCTATCAAACTCTTTGCTGCAATATTCACCTCCATTGTCTGATCTAAGACACTTCAATTTCTTTCCTGTCTCAATCTCAACCAAAGCTTTCCATTTCTTGAAAGTATCAAATACATCAGATTATTCTTAATACAATAAATCCAAGTTTTTCTAGTTGCATCATCAATAAAAGTAACATAATAACGAGAGCCACTGAGAGATGATATCTGAGCAGGTCCCCATACATCTGTACGCACAAGCTCTAATTTTTCATTCTTCTTTT
>APFE030998782.1:0-11415 GCA_000404065.3 Pinus taeda | reverse complement strand
GCAAAACTTTGATTCCTCACAAGCCATTTTGCAAAGGTTGGAGCACAAAAGGATCTCATATCAAGAGCTTCATATAGCAACTAATGGATTTGCCGAGGCCAACTTGTTGGGAACAGGGAATTTTGGTTCAGTTTATAAAGGAATTTTGATTGATGGCACACTTGTTGCTGTAAAAGTTTTCCATTTGCTAAAGGACAAGGCTGAAAAGAGTTTTAAAGTGGAATGTAGCGTCTTGCAAAAGGTTCGACATCGAAATCTGGTGAAAATCATAACCTCATGTTGCAACATTGATTTCAAAGGATTAGTGTTCAAATTTATGTCTAATGGAAGCCTGGAGAAGCATTTGTATCCTAATACAAATGACAACAATGGTGAAGATGCATGTGAAATGGGACTAAAAACAAGATTGGACATTGCAATAGATGTGGCCCATGCCATTGAATATCTTCATCATGATTCATTTGTGCAGGTAGTGCATTGTGATTTAAAACCAAATAATGTGCTTATTGATGAAGACATGTCAGGGCATGTAACAGATTTTGGTATTGCAAGATTAGTTGATGAAACCTCTACTGAGTCACTTACTTCAACACTTTCTTTGAAAGGATCTATGGGCTATATTGCACCAGGTATGATATTTAGAATGTTAAATGTTTGCTTTTCATTTCTAAATGTCTCACCAACATTTTTGTATGGAATAATAGAGTAAAATTTGATGAATGTTATCTTAAATGCAGAGTATGGATTCGGTCAGCGAGTGTCTACCAAAGGAGATATTTACAGCTATGGCATTTTGTTATTGGAAATGCTTACGAGGAAACGACCAACTAATGATATGTTTTCTGGAGACCTGAACTTGCACAAGTGGGTAAATCTAGCCTTTCCAAGCAGCGTTAAGGAGGTAATTGACAACAACCTTCTTAGGGAGGTGGAAGGAGATGAATTTGAAGAAAGCAATGTATTCAATTGCATATCTTCTCTTATACAGGTTGGTTTGGTTTGTTCGAAAGATTCACCCAATGAACGACCAACTATGAGAGATGTGGTAATGGTATTGGAGAACCTTAGAAATGATTTGGGGGCAAATGCAATTGCTTCTAGGATATTAAGGCAAAGCATATCTAATTTGCTTAGCAATACAAATGCAACAAGGAGTGATGCACATGCATCAAATGCCCATAGTTCTTCCTCATTTTAGTTTGTGAAAATTACAATACCAGAAGATTTCAATATTTCCATTGTGCATGCAATGGCACTTGTTTTTTTTTTAAGTTATAATCGTTGAAGTAAACTTCTATTAGTATTTATATTTATATGTCAGTGTTATCAATAAAAAAGTACACGCTTTTGTGACATTGCAACTATACATTGGTTTATTTTATTGGCCATTCATAATGACAATGTTTTTAATTGTCTCAAATTAATTCCATTATTTATTTTTCTATAAATGAAAGGATATAATTAAAAAATAACAATCATCTATAACTTGTAAACACAATCTTTTAGATGAGTGAATTGATTTTATGAATTATATTGGATTTTAATTACACTTTTGATATTATTTTTAATTATTTGACCAATCTTTTGTTCATATTTACTATCTATTTATGATTATTATTAATGTGAAAATTAAATTCTTTAATAACACTTTATTAACCAAATGAAAAAATTATATCTTAATGTGATTTATTACGATTATCCATGATGTCAATATTCATATCTACAAAATAAGAACCTCTCTCACAAAAGGTGATATGAAACTAATTGTATTATCTTTAGAGCACAAATTAATGGATTAATATATTACATTTAACCATAACTAATTTTTGTTATGTCATTAACAATAATTTAAATTTTGAATTCCCATTTAGATGTGATTTTTTAAATTTTCATGTAAATCAAATTGATGAAATATCAATAACAATTCTATTCTTTTAAATATATAATTTGATCCATTTAAATTTCAGTTATATATAATTTGTTTATATTATCAATAAAAATTCAAAAGTTAAATTCTAATCTTACATATGATTTTTTAATTTTCTTATTAATGAGATTAATGAGCCATTAATGGAACTTGATGGTGAAGTGTATACAATGCATGAATATTTAAGTATATAATTTCGATCTAAAAATCATGTTGAAAGACACGAAAATTTATGTTACAAAATTATGACTTATTATAATTTTTAACAATTTAAAACTTTTTTTAGTTATATTATAATTATATCATATATAAATTTTATATCCCCATACATTGTTGGAGACATGTCTGAGAGATTTCCCTACCCTTTCAACCCTTCTTTTCTTCAAAGGACTCTTGTTGGCCATGTAGATATTTGGCTTCTTGTAACAGGGCTTCTTATATTCTAGCGAATACTTCAATTTGATAGTTAATGTTATTGACAAGACAATGGGATATGGAAGATGTTTTATTCTATGCTCCTATTAATAAAGTAGCGAGTGATGAAAGTTAAGGCTTTATGCTAAGTTGGCCTCTCTAGCTTCAAATGGATAGAGGTTTCTTGAATATGGTATAAATATGTTATTATTTCAAAACCATAAATCACATAGATTTCATTTCACAATTTTCTAAGTGGTATGTTCATTGAATTTATCTCAAAATACCTTATTAGGATCTACTCCAAATTCAATTGGAAATTTATAGAGTCTTATGAACTTAGATATTTCTTCCAACTCCCTATTAAGGACAATTCCAATTACTCTGGCATTTGAAAATGTTTTAGTATTTGAAATTATCTTTCAACAATCTCACTGGGGAAATTCCAAAAGGAGGGTTTTTTTATCCAAAAAAAAAACAATTTTCATGTCCTTCATTGGAAACCCTATCTTTTTCAAACCACAAGCATTCCAATTACCTATCTCTCAAACAACAAGAGATCATTTTGCATTTGTGAAAGAGTATTATTGCTAATGAATGTAGTTATTTTTGTTGTACTATGTTGTCTACTTTTGGGATTCATTTGGAAAGGAAATAAGTGTATGCAAAATGTTAATTCCTTGCAACATATTGTCTAAAGGTTAGATTACAACTCATATGATGATCTTCACATAGCAATTAATAGATTTGCCAAAGCCAACTTGTTAGTAATGAGGAGTTTTGGTTAATTTATAAAGGAATTTTAGCGATGACACAGTTGTGGCTACATAAGTTTTCTAGTTGCAAAAGACAAGGTTTTCAAGAGTTCTAGATTAGAATGTAGTGTTCTACAAAAGGTTCAAAATTGAAATCTGGTGAGAATCATCACTTCATGTTCCAACCTCCATTTTAAAGGATTAATGTTCCAATATATGTCTAACAAAAGCTTGGAGAAGCATTTGTAGGGATGACATTAATGGTGAAGATGTATGTGAATTGGCTTTGAAAACACAATTGGATATTGCCATAGATATGGCCCATGCAATGGAGTACTTTCATCATGATTCTTTTGTTCAAGTGGTACTTTTTTATTTGAAATCCGATAATGTGTTTTTGGATGAAGACATGATGGTCCATATAGTGGACTTTGGTATCGAAAAATTAATGAATGCAACCCCTACTAACTCACTTCAACATTTGGTTTGAAAGAATCCATGGGATAAATTGTCCCAAGTATGACATTTTAGAACATTAATTTTACTTGTTTTTCCTCATCAACAGTTTTTGTACACAGTGGTAAAGTAAAATATAATGAAGGTTGACTTCAATATGGAGTATGGATTAATTGAGATAATGTTTACCAAAGTAGATATATATAGTTATGATTTTTTTTTTAGTGGAAATGCTTACTAGGAAGCAACCAATTTTTTTTGAGATGACATGTTTTTTTGGAGATGTAAACTTGCACAAGTGAGTGAAGCTAGTGTTTCCAAACATAGTGAAGGAAGTATTTCTCTTAAGTATTTTTAGCGAGGTGGATGTAGATGGATTTGTAGAAAATAATGTATACAATTATTTTATGTGCTATGAGTTAGTTTGATTTTCTCAAAACATTAAACCAATGAATGAACAACTATGAAAGATGCGGTAACGATATTGGAGAACCTTAGCAATGATTTGGGGGTGATATGTAGTTGCTTCTAGGAGATTGAGAAATTCACCTCAGATCTACAGCCTAGGCATGCAAGAGAATTTGCACCCAAACCAAGAGAGATTCCTCCCAAAACTCGTGCTCCTTCCTACTTGATTCGCTACCTCAAATCCACTATCTTTTTTAGAGGTATTTCTTTGATGTTGAATACACTTTGATGTGATTGGAATATCCTCCAACTCTTCTTTATTTATACTCTCACATGTCGCTCCATCACACATTAACTTGGGCACATTCTAACCCTAAGCCAAGCTGCTCAATGTGCCAAATTAACTTACAACCACAAAAAAATTAATATCTCCACTTCTAGAGCGCGAGTTTGAGTGATTTCCGCTACCCCTTTCTCCTATAAGGGTCCTGTAACACCTCCATGTGTCAAATCACACAACCTCCTCTTGGTTTTGGCCCCATGTTGATGGGTAAAAAACTCCAAGATTGGGTTCCACGCCCACAAAGCACTTTTGTGGTACTCCAACCTCCAAAACCCTGAACATTAGTGCTTTAAATATCTCCCAAGCTACCAAATCTCAACAAGATGGAGTTTACTCTTTTCATGGTTATGCGCAAGATGAGCCTCTTGTAAGTTCTAGTGGACTCCTATCCAATTGCAGGTCGGTTGAGCACCAAGAGATACAATAGGCACAATAGAGAGATTCTCATGATCTGATCCATGTGGAGGTAAGCATAAGAGAAGGAAAGGCCCTAAACATTCACATGTTTTGTTCGAAATAGTCAAGATTACTTCTATCCATATAAGGCTCTGGATGGACTCCATGTGGAGGTAAGCATAAGAGAAGGAAAGGCCCTAAACATTCACAGGTTTTGTTTGAAAAAGTCAAGATTGCTTTTATCCACGTAAGGATCTGGATGGACTTGGTCTTGATGTTAATCTAAAATTAAGCAATCATACGCTTCTCAATGGATTTGCACTAGATGTATTTCAAGTAGAGCAATCCACGTGGGAAGATGTTACAATCATAACCTTCTCAATGGATTTGCACTAGATTTTCGAGCGAAACAATCCACATAGGAAGATGTTACAACCAAGGAGATCAAAACATTGTTGCAACAAACTACAGGCAATCAAGATGGATTATAGTAAATATAACTTATTACACACCAACAAATGCCCTTTAATTATTTCAGTTAGAATTTAGACCAAAACACATTGAATTCGCATGGTGGAAGCCCACTCTCTAGAGAGCTTTTGGAATAAAATATCAAGCAGACTTATTCTGAGAAATTTTGACATGGGTTAAGTGAGTTAGCTTGGGAAATTATCTGATAAGAAAGATATTCTGTTGGGTATGAAATTTATCAGTCTTCACACTTTTCGATCTAGGAATTCAATGCAGATTTTTGCAACATCACACAGGCTGGCAGTTACATACAATATCTTTTCCAATCTGTTGAAAATGTAGCAAGCAAGGTCCTTTGCCTTGTGCCTTAGCCAATGAAGACCTTGAATTGTCCTCATGAATTAGACTTCAGTTAGGATGAGTTATTTCCACTTTACTGGAATAATCATCAAGTTAGCATGCATAGGTTTGGAGCTTCAGTTAAAGCGGAGTCTTCATCAGTTTGACTACAGAGTGAGGTGGTAGTTAGTAGTTCAGTTAGAACAAGTTAGTCTTTAATCAAGATTGAATGAAGCATGAGTTAGATCTCTAATGTTGATTGAAGAGAGCACGAGTTAACAACTCCAGTGATGATTGGAAGGAGAGAGTAACACTCTTAGTTAACTCGCTATCAGAGCTCGAGTTGTAAATTAAGTTGGGTGTCCTTGCATGGATCAAGTTCACCTATAAAGAGAGGATAAGCACACACATAAATCACATTATTTTGTGCACAAAGGTTTGTGACAAGACATAGCTCAAGAGTTAGTGTGAGACAGCCTTGATTGTGGAGCGTAGGAATTGTGTCCTAAAGAAGAGGAGGAATATATGCGCTAGAATTTAGAAGAATTGGATGTGCACTAGTTGTGTGGAGATGGGGTCCTTAAAAATAGGAGTTGAAGTGCGCTAGGAAATAAGAGATCAGCACAAGAAATAAGGGGCTCAAGTGTGTAAGGAAGGAGGAGTAGAATTGAAGCAAGATGACAAGGTTTGCAAAGCAAGTCAAGGAGGCAACAGAGGAAGACTTTTGTGCACGAACCAAGATCAAGAGGTGATCAAGGTAGGCGAATATCAGTTGCATTAGCAGAGAATTGTGTGAGAAGCATAATGCTTTCTCAAGATAGACAAATTTCTTTGTAATAGATTCAATTGCTCCATGAACAATCAATAAAATAAGTGTGTCAACTTGTGTGATGTGTTTTTACCTTTGTGTTATCAAAGCTACTTTGAAGGGCCAGTGAATGAGAGTGTGTACAGTGAAGCAAATAAAAGGGAGTTGAGATTTTCTAGATCATGGAGTAGATGTTTCAGCTAAAGACATGGAGATGTGGTTTTGACTTGCTTGGCAGCGAAATTGGCTAGGAGTTTTGGTGGATTGGTAGTGAACTTAGTGAACAACAGTTTGTTGTAGGGAAAATTACTAATCATGGACTTCCTATGACTTGCCATAGATCGTTGGGACAACTCTAGGATTGCTTTAGCATGGACGAGATTGGTATGATCGAGATTCCTTCATGTGATGAACAACATGTTGGCAGGCTAGTTTCTTCTTTGGGCAGGGATGTTGCATATCTGAGCTTGGAGGGATATGCACATGTTGTGTTTAACCCAGGAGGATGAGTGCTTGCAGGACTAAATTGCAGTGATGATGGCCGTGTTCGATCGCAACTTAGATTGACCTTGTAGGACACGAGATGAGTAACATGTTACGCCAATGGAGATCTTGCTAACTCAGAGGGATTCTAACTTCAAAGGGAGCAACCCCTATGGAAGTGTTCAAATATTTAGGCTCAAATGAGATGAGGCAGAGGCACTAATGAGATAGTGTGGTTCACTCTATAGAGTATGTTGCATTGGCAGACACTAGATGGGCTAGTGTCATCGGTAATGATGATGGAGACTTCCTAGTGTTGGAAGTACCTCCCTCACTAAGAGGGAGTGTTGAGATTGGTAGCTTGGGAGGTACTCCAAGACCTGCGCTATAGGGTTGTGGAGGAATTGGCACCACAAAGTCACTTGTGGGCTAAGAACCCAAGGGTGTGGTATTTTCACTCGATCTTGTGGGTGTGAAACTGTGTATGCATTTGGACACTTAAAATTATGATTATGATTGAGCCCTTTTAAATTTGGGCAATTAAAAACTAGAGGTTGCAATTCAATAGTAGCCCTACAAAATCGATAGCCCACTTTTCAAAGGGCTCAATCATAATCTATGGACATAAAGGCATTTCATTGGCTTGAACAGGTTGACCCATTAGAAATCCAGGGGTTGATGGTAATGTAAATAACTGGGCTAACAAATAATATCTAACATGAAATGAGGAAAGGCTAGATCCCAGCTGTAAAAGTAGTTTGTGGTTACCTTTATAGTTTTCTTCCTTGACCTAGGATAATTGCGATTACCCCAATTTTTTGTTTGTTGCAATACAATATTAGTCCTACGAAATCGATAGCCCATTTTTCAAAGGGCTTAATCATAATCTGAGGACATAAAGGCATTTCATTGGCTTGAACAGGTTGACCCATTTGCTAACAATTATCATATTGCTTGACATACTATTTGGAATCCTTAAACAAAGAAGGACAAAAGTATCCAAAGCGTAAGATTTTATATGCAATTCTCTTATCAGCAAAGTGACCACTACAAGGTTCATCATGGGTAGATTTTAGTATATCAAACACTTCTTCCTCTCTTACACATCTATGCATGATAAGATTTGGTCCAGTGTAAAAGAGGTCTCCTTGGATCAAAGAATATGCAGCACCTTTTAATATGATATTCAACTTTTCACGAGCGGATAAGTGAGGTGGTGTTTTTCTGGTGACTAAATAGGTGGCTATGTCAGCAAACCATGGAGACTTTGTTGACATAGAAAAATTATGTTCGTCAGGGAAATCATCATCAACAGGAGTTACTTCACCAGGATTATTCAATCTAGAAAGATAGTCAGCTACAACATTAGATTTTCCAAGGTTTATCAACAATATTAACATTAAATTCTTGTAACAACAGTAACCACCTAGTAACTCTACCGCTAGTCAATGGTTTATTCATTAAATATTTTATCGCAGAATGATCAGTTTGCACAAAGACTTCATATCCTGTGATGTATTGTCTGAATTTATTGATAGCAAAAATTACGGCTAAAAACTCTTTCTCGGTCACTGTATAGTTCAATTCGTCGGGTGACAAATTTTTACTGATGAATTAAATAGCATACGATTGTTTGTTCTCTTCCTATCCTAAAGTTGCACCAATGGTAGTATATGAGGCATCAAAGGAAATGTGGAATGGAAGGGACCAGTCAGGACCTCTCAAAATTGGTGCCTGTACTAATTTTTCCTTTAATTTCTCAAAAGACTGTTGACAAGTTGTGGACAAGAAAAACTCACTATCCTTAGCTAACAATCGAAAAAATGGAGTAGCTATCATAGAAAAGTTCTTAATGAACCTCCTGTAATAGCCCGCATGTCCCAGGAATCCTTTTACTTCCCTTTGTGTTTTGGGTGCAAGAAGACACAATATAACTTCTATTTTGGCTGGGTCTACCTAGATACCTTTGTCAGAAACCAAATGTCCAAGGAATACTCTTGCTTTGCACATTAATCTACACTTTTTATCACTCAAAGTAACGTGAGCCTCTTGGCAACATAAAAGAAATTTTTCTATTTTGAGGGCTTCTTAGAATGAGTTACCAAACACTAAAAATCATCCATATAGATCTCAATGCACTCGAGATCAACAAAAATAGCCAGCACGACCCTTTCAAAGGTGGTTAGGGCATTACATAGTCCAAATGGAAGCACTTGGTAAGAAAATGTACCCCATGGACATGTAAAGGGGGTTTTATCTTGATCTACGGGTGCGATCTGAATTAGGTTGTACCCACTTAAGCCATCTAAAAATGAAAAGTACTTTTTACCAGCAAGGGTATCTAGCACTTGATCAATAAAAGGAAGGGGAAAGTAATCCTTGAGAGTGGCTTTATTAAGTTTTCGATAATCAATGCAGATGGGCAATCTCCCATCCTTTTTCGAGGATATTACCAATGGGGAGACCCATTGGCTATCGAGTATAGGATATATAAAGTTAGCATACAAGATTTTTTGTAATTCTTATTTCAAAATGTCTATTAGCACAGGGTTCATGTGCCTTTGTGGTTGATGAACAAGTCGGGCTCCCTCCTGAATATAAATATGGTGAGTACAGGTTTCAGGAGGTATGCCTTTCATGTCCTCGTAACTCCATGCAAAGGCACCAATGTGATCATGCAACAAACCAACATGTTTCTCTCATTGAGATGAGTCCAGGTCTGAACTGATATGTAGGGATTTTCTTGAACTAATTTCAACGAGAGTAGTCTCAGGCTCAAGAGTGCAAGAAGATGCTACTAAGACCGGTGATGAGGAGGGTTGAGAATCCAAATTCCCTTGAAAACATGGGCTAAAGATTTGACAAAACATGTCAAAATTGGGCATTGTGTCCAGGTTATTCAAGAAATCTAGTAATTCACCCTCCTTGGTGGACGCAGTATGATAATGGATCAAAGACATAGGTTGAGTCTCCTCATCACTGTTGTCGTAATCTAACCACAAAGTGTCCTTAATCTCCTGAATAGATCTAGTAGGCAGATATAAGGTGACATTCTTCCTAGAGTCTCCATGTGAAATATACATATCACAAGAGCGACATCCAATGTAAGCATTTGTTGTGGCAATCCATGGTTGTCCCAGAATCAAGGGATGTCCACCCACAGGATTTTTTGGCTGAAGCACAATAAATTTCGTGGGGCATTCCCAAGAATCTATGGAGACAACCACATCATCCAACACACCTTCTGGCTTGATTTTTGGTCTGTCTGCAAGTTCAAGCATAGTAGGGGTAGGATGAATATGGACCAACCCAAGTTGATTCATGGTCTGCCTAGTCATGACATCGATGGACGCACCCAGGTCTATTAACACATTGGGGACAAGGATATTGCCTATCTGAACTGAAACAATTGGGTTTTTGGCATCGGTCTACTTTTCCATTTGTGCACATCCTGTCATTAACTTGGTTTCTTCACCAACAAATTGAATGGTCTGAGGTTCTATTCTCTTACCTCATGGCTTTTTGAGACAAATTTCCCTAATGATTTTCATGCAGATGGGGCTCTCTCTAATAGCCTAAAGAAAAGGGACCTTTATGCAAAGATTCCTCAACTCAGAATATAGACTAGACTCAGGGTCACTCCTCTCCATAACTATCCTCTCTGGATAGGGAGGCCAGTTTGAACAAGGTGGTAACTCTAATGGTGTGGGAATGGGCTGAATGGTGTCATTGTTTTTCGAATGGCCGGGAGTTTCCTCCTCGTTTTTCTCCTCAATGATCACCATGGGTTGTTTTTGTTTTTCTAGTTTGACTACCATTCTTGATCTCAATTGAAGCTCATGCATCCCAACCGGCAAGGTTTGTTAGATAGGATAAGGGGGTGATTCAACAGAACAGATCGATTTCACCGCCTTATTATTAGGATTTGGTACCAATTGAGCAAGCAGTTGGGGTGGTCGAGAAAGTTGTGGTAAAGGTAATGGTGGCATTAGTTGAATTTGTTGAGGTAGGGAGGAAAGGATGGTTGTGACATATGATGAGGTGCATATGTAGGAGGATATGATGACATCTGTGCAGGATAGGGCTGATGTGAATGGTTTTACCCTCTCCATCCTTGTTGCCAGGATTGAGGGGGTTTCCCATATTGATAATGGTTCCCATGCTGCCAAGGTTGAGAGTGATGAGTGTTATAATAGGAATATGGATGTGCATTATGACCAAAAAAATGTGGTGGAGATTGAGGAACCACACTTGCACTTACCTGAGGCCAATTTCTCTATGCTCCCATAGCATGTAATGGTTCAGGTTCAGAATGCTCTCCTTCAAATATAAATTTTAATCCTAGTATGGAGGGGAATTTCTCGGTGGCATGGTTTTATGCACAAATCACACATTTTAGATCAGCAAGACATTCTCTTAAAAGATGGCCTTCCCTACATTTAGGACAAAAAATAGACAAAGTCTCTTGTTCATTTACCAATTTCTATTGAATTTTTAAAGAATCTATTTGTTTTCTAATAGTATTTATTATTTCAATTTTCATATTGTCCATTTTATTCTCTAACCCAATAATCATAGCATCTGTGGATCCAAGATTACTAGTTCTACTTCGATT
>APFE030998770.1:0-21719 GCA_000404065.3 Pinus taeda | reverse complement strand
TCGAGGGGAGGATTGTTGGGTATACGACCAAAGTCCCACATTGACTAGAAGTGGGGAGGATCATGGTATATAAGGATAGACAAATATCTCCATTGGTATGAGGCCTTTTGGGGTAAGTCCAAAAGCAAATCCATGAGGGCTTAGGCCCAAAGTGGACAATATCATACCATTGTGGAGATATGTGGTGTCGAGAGTCCTTACAAGATATTTTCTGCTACTTGCACTTAAAATTTTGTAGATCCTACATTGTCATGCAAATTAAGTAGCCAGACTTGACACGACGTTTCCTGACTTGAATTTGGCAACTAATTACTACGGAAACTTTCCCCATGTATCCTCACCGTGCTTTTCCTTCGTCGGTTGACTTGGACCCAAAATTTCTAATGTAGACTGGGGACAGACAGAGTGGGACACATGGATAATAACTTTTCCATAATGGAGGGTATTTATTAGCTAAACTTGTTCCTATCAGGAAAATATTTTACATATTTCACTTGACAGTTGCATTATTAATTACTTATTATGGAAATGGCTACCCGTATAGCGGAAAGGACAGACAAAGTGTGCAACTATTAAGACTGAAAAAACGGCTACCAACGTGTGACTATCAAGTCTACCTACTCCCCTTAACCACAAATGGGTTGTGGTATCATGACATTTTCACCTCAACCTTATTACCGCTTTTGCTTATTATTGTTGAAAGACTACAAAAGACATAACCTTCAAATGAACATTTGAATGACTTTTCTAATTTTTATTTGACTACTACGTACTTGTGGGCTTGTTTCTGAGACCACAATAAGTTGATAGCGTGGCTTTTGGTATGTGGAAGGGTTTCAAGCGTGCCCCGTTTACCCATCTGTGTAGCATTTATCTATCTAGTTGCACCAACCTTACTGCTCCAGAATCTTTGATTTCCGCAACTATAAACGGGCCCAACCAATGCATATGTAACTTTCCTGGGAACTTTTGGAACTCGATGTCGTATAATAATGCATGATCTCTGACTTGGAATGTCTTCTTTTTGATATTCCTTTCATGCCAAGATTTTTTCCTTCTTTTCTTTACTGACTGGTGAAATTCGGCCAAGAATCTAGATTCACCAAGTTCCATCAGTTGGTTCAATCTTTCTTTTAATGCTACATCATTTGTCATTTGTGTTGCTTGATAAATAAACATGTTGGGTACTATGACTTCACTGGGACTACTGCTTCTTTTCCATATACCAGCTAAAATGGTGTTTTTTTATGAAGTCTTTTAACTGTTGTTATGTATGCCCATAAAGTTGTTGGTACACATTCATCCCAGTCGTCCCTCTTAGCTGATACAATTTTTGTGAGTCTCTAGTATTTTGTTGAATGCCTCAACAGTCTTGTTGGCCTGTGGATGTTATGGGCTACTCCTATGATGTTGAATCATAAAGTTCTTAAGAAGAGACTCAACAATTTCATTAATGAAATGTGTTCCTTGATTTCTTGTCAGGCATTTTGGGCATCCAAATCTTGAAATTATATTTTCCAAAATGAATCTTACAGTTGTGTCAGCTGTACAATCCTTTACTGGTGTTTCTTTTGCCCATCAAGTCAGATATTCGGTAGCCGTTATTATGTATCTTGCATGTGAATGTCACACTGGTGGTGTTATGGGTCCGATGAAGTCTATTGCCCATTTCTCAAATATCTGCACTGTATGAACTAGGTTTAAGGGGAATTCATCTCGTTGTGAAGGCTTTACAACCCTCTCACAAACATCAGAATTCTTAGCATATTCCTTAGAATATTTTTGGATGGTTGGCCACCATAATCTTGCATGCAATATCTTCCTTGTGATGGCTTTTCCTCCTACATGGCCTCCTGCGACCCCAACGTGACATTCCCAGAGCACATCTTCTCTTTCATGTTGAAGTATGCATCATCTCACAACCTAATCTAGTCCCATCTTAGAGAGGTGTCCTGTGATTAGTTGATAGTCCATTGCCCTCACTATTAGATGTCACTTCTGTGTTGATGTCTACCCCTCCAGACAGTGCCCTATTGTTAATAGACCAATAATTTTTTGTAAGTAGTCTAGAACTTCCTCTATTATGAATAAGTTGACATCATGTAGTTGATCATCTAATGACCCTTCATTCTCTCCAGTCTCTAGTCGTCATAGATGATCCAACCCTACATTCGATCTTCCGAGTTTAATGACTACCTTAAAAGTGAATTCTTGTAAGAGTAATAACCAACGACATATTCTACCTTCTAACACTAGTTTGTTGACTAAATAATTTAATGTTGAATGATCTCTGAAAAATTTAAATGACACTCCAAACAAGTAATGCCTGAATTTTTGCAGAGAGTAAACCATGGCCAGTGCCTCCCTCTTTGTTGTCGTATAGTTCCTTTCTGTAGTTGACAGTTTCTTGATGGCATAATACACTGGGTGATCCATATTTATTTCCCCTGGTTGTGCCAATACTGCTCCTAGCATGATCCTTGACGCATCAATATGTACATGGAATGTTTTGTTCCAATCTGGGTACACGAGGATAGGAGCACTTACCAATTTTTCTTTCAACTTATTCAAGGATTCTTGACAGCCCTTCGTCTAAGTGAACGCTTCCCTCCTCTTCAATAACTTCTCCATCGGAGCTGTAATCGATGCATAATTCCTGATGAACCGATGGTAATACCCTGTATGGCCCAGAGTGGACCACAGTTGCTTTACATTGTGTGGTGGTTCCATGTTAATGATTTATGCAACCTTTGTGGGGTCTACACACACTCCATCTTTGTAGACAATGTGGCCCAACAAAATTCCAAATGGAACCAAAAAAATGCACTTCTTTACGTTCAAGGAATTTTGCAACTATCGACATCTTTCAAACATGGCCCTTAGTAGGCTTGTGTGTTTCTTCAACAAACTATATACTGTCCAGTCATCCATGTAAACTTCTAGGAACCTGTGAATATAGTCTTGGAATGCAGCTATAACTATCCTTGAGAAGACAACATGTGCATTCTTCAACCCGAATGCCATTACATGGTAAGCATATGACCCCCATTCAATGGTGAACGTTGTCTTCCTCTTGTCCTCTTCTGTTATTCAAACGAGATGATAGCCCGAGAATCCATATATGAATGAATATGCCACATTTCCCGCTACACTATTCAGGACTTCATCGCTAAAGGGTGCTGGGAAGGGATTATGCACACATGCATTGTTCAGACTTCGATAATCAACACAGACTCTTATCTCTGTTGCATATTTCTTATTCTGTACGACTATTGGACTGATCCATTATGCTTCGTCTACCGGAAATATAATCCCAGCTTCTAACATTTGGTCGATCTTCTTCTTAACCTTTTCCTTCACTCTATGGTTTAACTTGTATGGTCTATGCTTTATAGGATGGGTGTCTAGTTTCAGAACAATCGTCATCTCCCCTATGTCCCCTTTTACTCCTTTTAGCTCAGCTACTGATGCTGGGAACAAGTCTTGATATTCCTGCAACAGGTCAAAGATCTCCTTTGTTGTCTGTTCATACCAATAATCCCCAACAGACACCATTTTGGGTTTATCCTCTATTCCAATATATTGATTTCTCAATTTCATTGGTAGTAGGCGTGCAGCTTCTCTTACGGGACTTTCTTGTATATCCCTTTCCCCTTCTATTTCCTCAAAGGTCAAATGTCTCAATCCTTCTAAACCATTTTTATCTAGTTTTGCATCTACTTTGTTGCAAGCCATATACTCTGGAGAACCTATGTCATAAAGATACTGTAAGAATGTTTCATCAATGCAACCTTCCTATAACTGTCCTGGGGTGAACAAGATTCTTTTGATAACATATAATTTCTCAGTCATGCATTGATCAACATCCTTGAATGAGAAGTTGTTGATGAACTGGGTACCCATGGCATTCCACCGTTTCTCACGGATCTCCACTTGTACGTACCAAGCTTGCAGGATGGTACCTAGGGTATGTATAAATGCATGCACCCAAAGTTCTTTTGGAATCCTTTCCTTTTCCCAATTTTCTATGCAGTCTTCTAAATGCTTCCTAGGATCCAAATTACCTCTATATTTCACTTTATCTTATGGTTAGTCTTCTTCTTGATTGAACCTCTCTCTCGTGGCTCGGTTTATAGTTCCCCATTCACACAACGTGTTGTGGTGCGTCCTCCACCACCTTGCTGGTGTGGCAAGTAATGCGATATCTAGCAATGGAACCTTGTGATTTTCTCTTACTTCTCTATCTACCTTGTTTAATGAAATGTCTACTGGTTCAATACCGTGGAATTTTGGATAGTCGCTTACCTCTCCCCCTATCCATTTTACCATGCCTATCTTCGCGCAACATCTGGTATCAATTTTATATCCCCCTTGCTTCCATGCATCCCACATGGCTTCTGAACCAACTTCTAAGCTTTGAATACTCCTGCAGCTGATAGATCCTCCTACTGGAGGATTTATATAGTCCTCTCTCTTACCTATTGTTAGTGTGTATAGCTGGTCTAGAATTATCGGCTTGTCCCTATCATCTACAAGTTTCGTGAACCTAGGTTTTTGATATGGGTCCAAGGGTTGTATCACTCGAATCCCTTATGCTTCAAAGATCATTAGTTCTTTCTTCATGTCAATGAAAACATAGTTTTCATAGCCCCAATTGATCCCAAGAAATGCTAGATATAGGTCCTTATCACCCATTATGTCAGTTACTTCAAATTCAATGTATGTCGTCAGTCCCGCCACATCCACCTCTATGTTTTCCAACCTTGAAATAGGTAAGATACAGTATTGATACGCCATCCTCAATTGTATCACTGAATACTTTAGTTACGGCTTCCCCATTTCCTCCCATGTTTTCTTGGGCAGAATGTTTACATCTGATCCCAGTTATAACATCGTGTCTTTGATATGGAATCTTGCAACCTGAGCATTGATTCGGAATTCCTTTCCACTTATCTTTTCATTCCACCGCACTCTTCTTGCATGCCTTTCTGATAGGTTGGCAGATGGTAGTTCTCCTTCCTCTTCATCTTCTGGAAATGTTGCTTTTAAACTTTTGTGCAATTCTTTCAACATCTGCTGATCATCAACAATCTGTAGAAATAACTTAAACCATTCTTCTATCGGGTGAGAATTGTTGAATGCGTGGTTGTTCTGTTTATGTTTCTCCTTTATCTCAGTCATCCCTTCAACCAGTTTAGCTACCTCTTGGTAATATTGTGTTTGTTGCATGGGCTTGTATGATTTCTTCGAGGATGCTTCCTTAACAATCGAGGGTGGGTCCATCATACCTCAATCTTCCCCGGTCTTCTTTCCTCCTCTTGTAACTATATTTATATTAATTACAGGAAGAGCATCATCTGTATGAGGTTCAATGTTAATTGGGTTAGCCCCTCTCTGTATTTTCCTTTCCTCCCATTTTGTGATGAGCTCAGGGCAATCCTCCATGGCATGCGTATTGATTTTGCATTGTGAACACCATGGTCTCCTAGGGAGCAAACATTCCCTGGAAACATGCCCCTCTTGATCGCAGTTATAACATCTTACAGGACCTTTTCCTCCCGTTCTTCCTCCTCTTGCATTTCCTCCTCATCCCCCTCTATTAGACTCATTGATTCTAAATGTCGACCTATCCAGCCATTATGCTAAAGCATCCAATGCCCTGCACTAGTTAGTGTCATGCATTGTAGATACACAAAAATCACAATAGTTGTTATTTGGGACATTGAAGTACTTTTGTAATATTGGGCACATCCAAGGTAGATGTCTGTACATCCTACAAATCTCATAGTATTCTTGGTTGTTCCGTCCTAGGAAAGCTCCTTGCACCCCTACTACTGCAGCTCTTGTTGTTGGTGGGGTTCTTGATGGTCTTGCAATCCACCCTGAATGGTTGATACCCTAAAACCTTGGACATTCTATTGCAACATGTCCTTCCACCATGTAGTGTGCACGCCATACATTGGATCTAGATGGCCGAACTGGTTGTAGATCCTTTAGTTTCTCCATTAAGTTGGCAATCTAATTCTGGAGGCCCATAATTGACAGATCATGCAATCCCCCCCGATATTCATGCAGATATCCAACCATGGCCTCTATAAATGACGCTTGTTCCAAAGCATCCTGGAGAGTCCCAATTGTCTGTTGCGTCAACGATGTTCTTGCAAGGGGTAAGAGTGCCTTAATGAACGAGTCTCTCTGGTGATTAGGATCTAGGGTGTAACTCAACTTGACAATGGAATCCTTAAATATTTTCATTAGTTCCCAAACAGTTTCTCCTTCCTTTTTCTTGATTTCCCATAGCTCTGATAACCCTTTCTAGTTAGTTTGAGGTACTTTGAATTCTTGCACGAATCATCTCTTGATATCATCTACTGTTAGATTCTAGCTCTGTTTTACCCATTTTATAAACCATCGCAGAGCTGTCTCCCTCAACATGGTATGGAATTCAAATGATTTATCATTGTTTGGTGTCTGATTCTCTCTCCATATAGCTTCACAAAGATACCAGTGTTATTCTATGTCTTCATTTCCTCTACTAGCAAATTCAGGGTATCTGGTGAAAAATCCCACCATGTTTACTCGAGTATGAGCCAACAACACAAATCCTTTTGGTTCTAGGTTGCTGAGATCCTTACAGTCCCAAATTACTAATAGCACTAATTCCCTTGTTATTTACTGTATTGAAACTTGCCTTATATTTCTCATGTACGTTGTGTACTCGTATCACTTTAGCTAACTTAGCAAAAAATTTCCCAGGATTATTGTAAGGCACCATGGGAAGGTTGGGAGGGATACTACATGTACCTCGGGGATATTGTTGATTATCTCTTGCAAATGTTTCACCTTCTACAAATAACCTTCTCACATCACTACCCATTTCCTCTTCCATTTCCTCTTTGCAACTGCTTGACATCTGTCCCTCAGCCATCTTCCCCACAACATGTCAGGAAGAGACCTGGGTATAACCTTAGCTTTTGTCTTTCCTATTTCCATTCTTATCTTTTCCTACCTACTCTTCTATTCCATTTCCCTCTTCTGAACTCCCTGGCACTACTCCTACTTGGTGGGGTCCCATTCTTCTCTTCTTCAAAGTCTGAACCACTCTCACCTGCCACTTGTCATCTAACAACACTCTCCTCTGTGCCCTAACATCTCTATCTTTCCACAATCCTTCTACATCGATTCCTTCAATAGCATCTCTATTTCCCAACTAGTAGCATCCTCCCCTTAGGTCCTTACCCTAGTACTGGGGTTTTACGCTACCATCATTGTTGTAGATAAGGGCAGCAACCCTTCTGCTACCATGAACATCTTAATCCACAATGGTACTTCCCTCACTAAACTCCCTCTTAATCCTGACTCGAACACCACTTCCACCCTTGAAAAGGATTGATAATTCTCTACGAAAAACTCGACTATGTACCCCTCCACTGTAGCTTGTACCCAAAACTCAACTGCCCTTTTCAGCTCGTCGTCTTATTGTTGGATTGATACAAGGTATGAAGGAGTCCAGTCGTGATGAGATAATGTCATTCCTCCTGATCGATTATGCACTTTTAGCCTTATTAACCAATTATACAAATCCTCTGGAAACTTACACTAGAATATTTTGTATTGGTCACTTGAAAATTCAGTGTACAAAGTCTGTCCACTCACCTTGGCAATCAGTTGACCCCTTTGAATAGCTTGTTCTTCTATAAACTAATCTACTATTTTATTCCACCAATTTGTAATCTATTTCTTAAATATCCTCGACACCATATTCCAAACCGGTTCTTGTAGCTTCAGGTCCCAACAACGAAACCATTTGTTGGCACAAAAGTGACATCACGGAAAGACCCTGGGTTCAGGCGCAAAGGGCCAACCATGGTTCGTTGTAGTCTAGGACAATGCCAACATTTTCACCTTACCCTAAGGGATAAGGTGTCTCACCTGAGGTGTGTTGCAACCAAAAGTAAGAAGGGTTCAACATAGGGTTAGGGATATACTAACCATTAATCTGTAAGTGGCTCTGTGTAGATACTCAGGCTAACATTATATTAATCATTAAAATGAATCTACCATGTGCATAGACTTGCAATGCATTCAAAATTTTAGTGGGTCTGTATAACATAAGAAAATACACACTTCATACCAAGAAACCAGTCTAGCTCTTCATTCATATTAATTCAACATGATAGAATTACATGATACATTGGCCTTAGCCACAAATAACTACATGAAATACCCAATTACACGACCTGACTACCTACAACAAACTTGGCCCCCTTCCCAGCTACTACTCTAGTTGTCACATCAAATGCTCTGAGAACTCACATCCTCCTTGGATCTCATCCTTGACTCAAACACTTCAACCATCCCATCAAACCATGACCAACCCCTTTCTCCTTGCAGCTTTCTCCTTTTGTATTCCTTCTACCACTTGCATTACCAGTTTTTGCTCGGCTATTTCTTTCCTTGGTTGCCTCTCGCCCACCTTGTCTGCTTGGTTGGCCCTGTTTTCTGCTGACACCTCGTTGGAACCATCCTGCAATTTCCTGTTCCTGTATTCCTCCCCAGTTGTCTTCTCCACAACTTGACCATGGTTGTCGCCACCCATTTCTTCTTCTTTGTATCTTCAAAATATTTCAAAATCGAAATGAAGGCCCCAATAGGAGAGCGTTGGCATGGCTATGTGGCATTGATTGAGCATGTTGGTTGCTATTGTCGAGTGATGAAGTGTGCTTCTTTCCAAGTTGGAGTTTGGTTGTGGAGCTCTAGTACAGATCTATTCTAGTGGCTAAAAAAACCCTCCAAATATCAAGAGCTCGTCTTTCACTACTTAGGTACTTGTGATTTCATTTGAATTTATCTTTTACTTTACATATTTTTTTCTTACTTTCTTTGTTATATAACCACAAGCTTAACCCCCGTGACTTGGTTGCATTCAATTCTTGCATTGCCTTGGCAAACTAGAAGTCCTAGAGGGCAGTCAGCCTTGCTCTCAAGAATTGCGGAGTGCAACCCAACAATGAGCCTTGCTCTCAAGAATTATGTAGATCAGCCCAATAGTGAGATTAAGCTCCATAGCTACGCAAACCTAGTTGAAAACTTGTCTTTATCTGGGAAACTGCGTAGAACATGAACGACAACCAGAGCCATTCAACCCAGGAATTGCGTAGAAGCATTCCATCAACTGTTGCCCAATGCATGTGTCGGCAGGTTGCCTGGTTCCCACCAGAACTGTGAAATTTCTACATGTATGCATGACCGCCTTTCCTAAAAATGAAAAAAGAAAAAAGAATCCCTAAAAAATAGGGATATATTTTTAGCACTAGGAGTTACACTTGAGTTAATTTTAGAAAACTGCTGCCACTTGTCGCTTTTTCCTGGATTTTTGGGATGTATGTTATAAACCCTAAATCAATCAAATCTATTTGATGGATTCCACCAGAGCTCATTTTCGCATTCGATTTTCGAGCTATGGCATTCTTGAGGCATCTAGGAACCTTCAACATGATCAACACAACTTTTCCAAGTAAGTTTTGCTTTTCAAGCCGTTTGCTTCTTTTTTAGTCGCTTTTGTTTCCTTGGTTTATGTGAGTGTTGTTTTGCATGTTTTATTGAATGACCACTGGTAGCTTAGCTTTTTTTTTACTTGTAGAGGTGTTGTTTCAAGTTTTTCATTGCCTTTCTTAAGTGTCACATGCATAACCCTGTTTTCACACTAATGATTGTCGTTGCAACGACTCGCCCCACAAGCTTCGTTCTTCATCCATTTGATTGATTTCCACACTTGATTTGATTGCATTCATGACCATCACTCATATATGCACCATCCTTCACTCATGCATTCAAATCTACCCATTTTCAAGTTTCCCTTAGCAAGATATGGGCTTCCTTGGCTCAGATCTAGCTCTTCCCGACATGCATTGTGCATTTCTGGAACTCAAGGCTCTGCCTTGGCTCTAGGAATTGCGCAGAGGTTGTTAGTCAATGGCTCTAGCTGTGCTCTACACAGTTCGAAGAGTCAATCCCAAGTCTTGACCACTTGGATTGCGCAATGCACAATCCTAGCGAGCATCAAGCTAGACTGAACTACACATTGCGCAATTCCAATCCACAATAAGTCACACAAGATTGCACAATTCCAGTCATCAATACCTCTCACTGGTAGTTGGGACTGTGCAATGCGCAGATCCAGCTGACAATCCCTCACCTCTGAGAGTCACAAGTGTGCAATATTGCCCAACAGTTGCCTAATTTTTTGCATGATCAATCCTTGAAGTGCTTTATGTTTTTAAGTTGACATTTGCTTGCTGTGAGTGTCCGCTCAGTCTACAACTACATCACTTTTTGAGCAACTTCTCAGTAGTACAGGCAACATGGTTTCCAAGAGAGTTGGATCAAAGGATACTATAGAGAGCAGCTCTAGAGATGTAGTTGAATAGGTGCCAATGAACTTTCCCATCTATGCAGACACATAGATGTTCATAGAAAAGGACATGGAGATTACATGGAAAGAAATAAAGGACATATTTGTAGGTAGCTTCAAGGAAGATCTAGAAGATCAATAGGTCAATGTAAACATTCACAAGTCAGGCTTGTACAGGGTTGCATGTAGGTACCCTGCCTTCCCATGTGTGGATATCATTCACTAGATTGTCTCAGATACCAATCACAAGACATTGACACTAAGTAGTACCAGAGGAACACAACTTGCCACCTTCAGGTCAGAAAACTACCATCAAATGTATCACTTTCCATAGCTAGTGAACCACATGGATGCACTGTTCTACACTCCCAACAACAATGTGAAAACTAGAGACATCACGAAGAGTTGGGTAAAAGAGCCATTGAAGTTTAGAGTAACACCCAACGAGATCTACAAAACGAAGTCACTCAAGAAGGCTTACCAACTATTGGTCATCTTTGGATGTTGTTTGTATGGTCAAGAGAGCATGGAGACCTTTTCGTAGAGTTGGGTGGTTATGTTGGATCAATTGGCAAATGAAGGAAGGTCATTCAACTAGTTTGATATGTTGGATCTTCATCTGAAAGTGCATGTGTCTAATTCTCGAAGTCCACCTAAGGATGAGAAAGCAAGATTCTTTATGTCCACATACTTTCTTGATGCAATATGTTCCCAACAGCAGTTCCTTGGCATGGGATGGACATGGAAAGCATTAGAGGATGCTGTGAACATCAATTGCAAGTTTCTCTCTGAGTGCAGCTATCGAGTAGTCATGTTGAGGTTTCCTAACCCACTTCATCACCCCACTATACATGATGCTATTCGAACATGGTCCACCTAGCATGTCCCAAGAAGCGATACAAACATTTCTTAACATTGCAGATTGGTATGCCTCACTCGGTGGAACCTCCATCAAGATCTTTAGTGCAGAGAAGCCTCCACATGAACTACTGAGGTTTGCCACGGACAAGCTGGTCATACAAGAGGTTGTGTATCACATCTCCACAGGTTTATCAGTATGAATGCATAGGAGGAAGAAGGCACCATGTTATCACCCAAAAATGATCATCTAGCCACAATTTACTAGATGGATTGAAGTACACCATGTAAGGCCAATTTTACCATAGTAAAATTTCTTTCACTATAAGAAATTACTTAATAAACCTAATTTGTTAAGTTATTTCTGGTTTAACCCATGAAGAATAATTAAATAAATCACTATTTATTTAATTATCTTCTGGGAATAATTAATTAAACCATTGTTTAACTAATATTCCTTGTCATATTTGACCCAATTATGAGAAATAAATAGATAAATCATTAATTATCTTATTTTTCTCTCGGAATAATTAATTAATCACTAATTACTTATTATTTCTTGTCAAGTTTGTTTAAATCCCCTGGGAATACTTAAATAAATCATTATTTGTTTCTTTTTCCTTAACCATATTTCTTGAGATAATAAATAAATCATTTATTTATTTATTATTTCTTGATAAAAGTATTTAACCAATTTAAATACTTTTTCCCTCCAACAAAATATAATAAAATATTCCAAATGGTTAATTCTAAAATTTTGTTAATCCCTTTATTCAAGAATAACCTAATATTTTGTTATAAGTAGAAAGTTTTACATTCATTCTTCACTTTTTATCATTTTCGTTGTTGTACCTCTGATTATTATCATTCTTGCACACCATCTTATTTTTCATTTGAGTTCTCATTGAGCTCAAACATTTTGTTTGCTGAGTTTTACACATTATAGAGGAGAGAAACTCTACAAAAGATGAAGACATTGAGGATAGCCAAGAACTCATCCCATAGAGGGGGACTAGTAACATTATTTGTTCCCTTCACAGCTGTCTTTTAATAAAATATATTCTTTATATCTCTGGTCTCCAATGGATTATTTGAGTTACTTACGCTTATTTTCTTATTCCATTCTACTGTTTAACTATTTCTGTTGCATAGATCAGGACTTTGGTATGTTTTGTTTCTATCATTTGTTGCAGATCAACAATGTTTAAAAACCATTTTTATTGTTGAGGTTGTTTGTCATCCACATTCTAAAGTGATTTCTTTTTTTTGCACTTTCGATAAGAAAAAACCCCAACACACAATGACCTACTCTTTCTTTGTGGATTGGGTTGCACGAGATTTGTACCTTGAAGGATATGAATGCCAAGGCCGAGGACTTGAAGAAGTTTAGGTTCGGCACCAAGAGTTTCAATCTGTATGATCCCTACTACATATGCAAGAACCACTACGAAGGTGTATTACCCATGGATCCATAGGGCATGTCATTGGCTAGAGAAAGATCCTTGGATGTATTGCCACAACTCCTCTAGGCTTAATGAACTGGTCAACATAACTGTAGAATGGAAAGCAGCACTATAGGCAACAACACCAAGGAAGCAACAACAACAACAATAGTGAGCAGCAAATCAGCGCAAGACAAAGGCAAGAGGAAGATCGCCAAGAGCGCAGAGGTTAAGAAAAATTACAAGTTCAGAGAAGATACTCTTGTTGAGAAAGTAGCTTTGGAGATAGAGGCGAAGAGGTGACAACGCGAAAGGAGAGTAGAATGGAGGAAGAGAGAGAAGAAAAGGTTGGAAGATGTAGAGAGGAAGTTGCAAGAGATGAAGAAGAAGTTGAAAGTAGAGAAAGAGCTCAGGAGGAGAGAAAGGGAAGAAAAGTCGAAAGAGGAACATGAGGAAAGACAAGGCGCACTGATAGAGAAAACTACACCTATACAAGTTAAAGAGGTAGAGCAGCCAACAGATGAAGAAGAGGGTGAGCAGGTGCAGGTTTGAGAATTTGCTCAGCAAGTTGAGCAGATGGTTGAAGCAACAAATATGGAGACGGAATAGGAGCTACAGGACCAAGTCACCAATCTCATGCCAAGAGCATCCGAGGTTGTTCTCCTTGATGACGATCGAGAGATGGATGTGTACAATTTTTCATTCTACAAGTCACATCATAGGATTGTACAAGTGTTATCACCAAAAAATTGATCATCTAGCCTAATTTACTAGATGGATCGAAGTACACCATGTAAGGCCAATTTTACCATAGTAAAATTGCTTTCACTATGAGAAATTACTTAATAAACTACATTTGTTAAGTAATTTATAATTAAACCCATGAATAAAAATTAAATAAATCACTATTTATTTAATTTTCTTCTAGGAATAATTAATTAAACCATTAATTAATTAATATTCCTTGTCATATTTGACCCAATAACGATAATAAATAGATAAATCATTAATGAAGATTCCGACCACGATTGAGGTGGATTAGAGCCGAGAAGATCGATGGAAAACTAGGGTTAGGGTTTAGGGGAACGGGATCCCCCAGGTGGATCTGCCCCTGGCCAGGTGCAGGGGACCTCGCGACCTCCTGTGAGACCACATTACAAACTAGAGTTTAAATTAAATTAAGGGTTGAAGACACAGGGTTCCAACCAGACAGTGAGGAAATGATGGAGGCAAGCGAGGAGGGAGAGAACCCCTCCTACAAGGAGATAACAACAGGGGAATCAAGCTGAACAGGAACACACAACAGACCTGGGAGTCACGGAAAGAATGTGCCGGTGATGGGCGAAGTGTGGCAGGCGAGAACAGGGAAAAAATGCTTACCGAGGGCCACCAAAAAACCCAGGTTCGTAATCCCGAACAATAAATTAGAAGAGTACAGAGGATACATGAAAGACCATGCACTCATTTGCAAGTTTGTACGAACATGGCCATCTGAGAAAGATTTGATGAAATGGATACAACAAAATTGGAAACCCAAAGGTCATATAGATCTTAAACTAGGAGCAAAATGTTTTTTCATAGTAATATTTACGAACTTGTAGGATAAGGAGAGGATATTTGAAGAAGGCCCATATTTTTTCAACAACGCAGGTCTATTCATGAGGCAATGGGAAGAGTGTTACAATCCAGAAAGAGAAAATATGTTAGCGGCACCAGTCTGGGTTTGATTATTTGGTCTTCCGATAGAGTTTTGGGATCCAGATATTTTAGAGGGGATAGGGAACTCAATCGGAACCTTTGTTAAGGTAGCGGAAACTACCAAGAGAGGCAGATACACATCATACGCTAGGATCTGTGTCTACATGAATATTAGAGAAACATTGCCAGAACACATTGAAGTAGAATATCACGATGAAGTTTGGCAACAACCAATTGATTATGAACATATTCCATTCAGGTGTAGACGGTGCCATGAGTATGGCCATCTGTTTAAACATTGTCCGATGAACAAGGGAGACAGGAAAATAAATCATGGGGATGAAAGAAAAAGCACATAGCAAGAGAGGAAGATTAATTGAGGAAACAGAGGAGGGTTTATGGAAGTACAGAGAAGAAAGAGATCCCAAAAAGGAAAGACTAAACTAAATCCTCCTTATCCAGAAGGCAATCAGAAAAGTCAGAACCAGTTCGAGATCATGAGAGATCTAGAAATGGAAGCGGAAGGAGAAGAGGAGGAAGAGGAAATAAGAGAAGTCCAGAAAGAAAATAGGAAGGATAACAAAGAAACAAATAACATAGCACTGGAAAAGGAGGGAGAGCAGGAAGACAGGGCACAAGAACAAACCCAGGAGCAGATCCAAATGGAAATAGATACGCATCAGGAACAAGAGGGAGAGGAAGAACAAATTATGAGGAAACTTCTATAGGAATGGAAACATCTGGATGAACGGTTTATACTAGATGACCAGAAACAACTTTACAAGGACATTTTCCAAAGATACAAGGAAAAACGAGGACGAGGGATAGCAAAATAACCTGAGCAACTTGGATCTCATGGAGATCAGAACATAGAAACAGGAACCACAGGGAGCGGCGGAAGGAAAAGAGGAAGAAGACCTATGAGTTAGACCATTCAGATGGTAGGAGAGATGTTGGTGAATTCAGGGAAAGTTGTACCATTGTCGGAGGTTTTCCAACAACCCCTAAAACTATTGAAATAATTATTACAACCTGGAATATCAGAGGACTGAACAGTAAAGGAAAGCAAAGATACTTGAAAGAGAGACTCAAAAGGGATAAGCCTAATATAATGCTAATCCAAGAAACAAAATTAAGGGAGAGCAAATTAAGAGAAGTATTGAATCATTTCAAGCCGCATTATGAGATCATTGGTCAAGATGCAACATGTAGCGTAGGAGGAGTAGCAATCCTATGGAACCTAGAGGAAGTTCAATTTGAAGATTGGACTAGTATACCACGCATCCTCTCAGGGAGATTCAAAATTTTAGGGTCTCAGGAATGGATTCTTTTATCAAATGTGTACGGGCCCCATACTCATAATGAACGTAGGATTTTCCTTTAGAGCATGGCTGTCATTTGATCCCTTTACCCTGTTGCACCCTGGATAGTGGGGGGAGACTTCAATATGATAAAATCCCTAAACGAAAAAAAGGGCAGTCTCAGAAGCACAAAGACATATATGGAAGCCTTCGAGGATTGGATAGCAGATCAAAGGCTGGTAGACATACAGACAACAAATGGAATATATACTTGGAATAATAGGAGGGGAGGCAGACACTAGATCACATCCAGACTAGATTGATTCCTACTGTCATAACAGATCATAAACTGGGAAATTTTCATTGAAGCTGCGATTCTTCCTAGAATGGGATTGGATCACTAGCCGATTAAGGCTGAACTGGACATAAAATCCAGCCCTAAGAGAAAGCCCTTCAGATTTGAAGCTTTTTGGCTCAGGGACAAAATTTTTATGAAAAAAGTAGAAGAATGGTGGAAACAAAGTAGTCTGAGAGGGAAAAACAAAATGCAGATCATTCAGATGAAACTAAAAGAATTGAAAGGGAATATCAAGAAATGGAATAAGGAAGAATTCAATCATATTCTCAAAGATCAGCAGATGCTAGAACAGAAAATGAAGCAAATCCAACAAGAAATAATAAATATAGGCAGAAGTGATGAATTGGCTAAGGAGGAAGGGATCTTGATAGGGCAGCTAGAAGAGAGGCGCGAACAAGAAGAAATCTTGTGGAGGCAAAAATCAAGGGTAAACTGGCTAAGAGAGGGAGAATGGAATACAAAGTTCTTTCACCAAGCAATCATCCAGAGAAGGCAAAGAAATATAATTTTATCTATTAAAAATGAAACAGTGACAAGAGTTATGAAACATGAAGAAATAGAGCAAGTCCTGGTAAAACACTTCAAGGATCTCCTTACGGAACCAAATGTAGACCGAAGAAAAGCTATATAAAGTATATGCAAGGAGATTCCGAGCAGGATCATTAGAGGACAAAACGTAGCTTTGATGAGGGCAGCAACCATGGAAGAAGTAGAAGAGATTGTGAAGCGAATGAAAAAAAATAAAGCCCCAGGCCCCAATGGTTTCACAGCGGAATTCTATCAAGCAGGTTGGGACTTCCTAGGCCAAGACATCCTAGACGTTGTGTAAGAATCAAGAAGGAACCAAAAGGTAAGTACAAGCCTAAACTCAACTTTCTTATCTCTGATTCCTAAAGAAACAAAATTAGAAGTCCCTCAGGGTTTTAGACCGATCGCCCTCTATAATGTGATATATAAGATCATAGCTACCTTAATGGCTAAAAGACTCAAACCCCTCTTACCTAGCATCATCTCCCCGGAGCAAACAGGCCTTGTTGAAGGTCAGTAGATCGTGGACGGGCTAGTGGTCTCCCAAGAAGTTGTGCACTCTCTAAAAGCTAAAAAGGAAGTAGGTATGCTGATCAAACTCGACCTCTCAAAAGCTTATGATCGTTTGAATTGGAAGTATCTGAAAGAAGTTTAAATAGCTTATGGATTTTGCAATAGATGGATTGAATGGATCTCATCCATGATCTCGTCGATCAATTTCTCTATTTTGGTAAATGGAACCCCCTCCCAGCCATTTCAAGCGTCCAGAGGTCTCCGACAGGGAGATCCTATATCTCCATTCCTGTTCATCTTAGCTGGTGAAGAATTAGGTAGATATATCAAGAAAGAAGTCAGAGAAAGAAATCTCAAAGGAATCCAAACTTAGGGAAATAACCTTCCTATTACTCAACAGCAATTTGTTGATGACATCATGTTATTTTGCAAGGTTTCCCTCAGAGAAGCTCGAAGAATCAAAACAATTCTAGACCTTTTTATGACAACGTCTAGTACTCAGATAAACAAAGACAAATCCTGCACGTATTTTTTCAACACTACTGGAAATATTAAAAACTTCTTCACTAGAATCTTGGGATTTTGCTCAAGGGAACTACCAACTAGATATTTGGGAACTCCCCTAGCCCTAAACCCCATAAGGATGTCCAATTGGAAAAAAACCCTTGAGAAAATTACTAGTAGATTAGCAAACTGGTCTTTGAGAACTCTGAATTTTGCGGGCATAGCATTTTTAGTTAAGGCTGTGCTCCAATCAATTCCAATATACCAACTTTCGGCTATGGAAGCCCCAAAAGGAGCGTGTGCAAAGGTGACAGAGATCTTCAAAAGATTTATATGGGGAGGTCAAAAGGATCAAAAGAAATGGTCCTTGGTATCCTGGAAAGATGTAGTGAAAAGTAAGATGGAAGGGGGATTGGGCCTCAGAGACCCCTATGTTTTGAACCAGGCTATGGGTGCTAAGCTATGGTGGCACTCGCTGAATGGAGGAAATGACTTATGGAAAAGAATATGGATTAAAAACTATAATATGCTTGGAAAATCAGAGGAAATATTAAGGATAAGGGATACACTGAGAAGGTCAACAATATGGAATCTAGCCAGTCTCAATAAAGAAATGATAGCTAGACATGCATTCTGGGAAATCAGGGGTGACAACTCAGCAAAATTTTGGGAGGAGGCTTGGCAGAAAAGGGACAGAATGAATGGAATGCTAGCCCTAATGGATATAGGTCAAAAAGTAGCAGAGAAAGGAATGAATTTAGTCAGGGACTTCTGGAAGAGGGAAATCCAGGATGAAGAGTGGAGAATATGGAAGAGTCCGGAAGAATGGATGGATCATATAGCAAGAGAACAAAAAGAGTTATATCAAAAGGAAATGCAGACAAGAAGAATCCCCATAAGATCTGGACCGGATAACTTGAGATGGGGACACACAACAAAAGGGAAATTTTCAATTAAAGAAGCTTACCATCTTCTAAACAACAGAGAACTAGAGGATATGATAGGAACCTGGAAGAAAATATGGACTAGCAACTGGTGGCCGAAAGTGACACATTTCATATGGTTGGTTATCAAAGGGCATATTCTGACTTGGGACCAACTACAAAAGAGGGGCTTTCACGGACCCCCCAGATGCTCTCTCTGCAAACAAGAAAAGGAAACGCAAGAGCACCTCCTTAATGCTTGTACAGAAGCTCATAATTAGTGGGAAGAGGTTAGAAGGCTTTTTGGAAAAACCCATAGAGATTAGCAGAGCATTAAAAATACTATTAAAAATTGGGGAGGAAGCCAGTTTACGAGTCCGGTAGTAAGACAAGCTTGGAGCCTGGCAGTTGGGATGAATATGTGGATGATCTAGAAAGGAATAAATAGAAGAATCTTCCAAAATCAAGAGATGACAAAAGATCAAATCTGGGAAAAAACCTTGGGTCATATTCGAGAAACCATACTGGCAGATACTTTGAAAGGAGAAGACTGGGAAGTGACGCAGGAAGAAGAGCAGATTCTAAAGAAACTAAATTTAAATCAAGGGATGGTAGCCCCTCAGCTATGGAAAGAACCTAGGATGGGATGTAATGGCACAAGGCATTTCTCCCAACCACAGGCTGGATTCATAAAGCTGAACTTCGACAGAGCCTCTAAAGGAAACCCAAGCCCAACTGGAATCGGAGGCTTGTTTAGGGATGATCAAGGAAGAACGAAATGGATATACACAGATAATGGAGGCATAATGAGCAACAATGAGGCAGAACTGATGGCAATACGTCAAGGTTTAAAGATAGAAATCAGAAATGGGTATAATAACCTAGAAGTGGAAGGTGATTTCCTAATTGTTATACAAGTTCTTAAAAAACTAAACAATGGGACCTCATGGGACAAAGTCACACAGAGCTGGAGGATGGTCAGCTTAATCCAAGAATTGGAAATGATTCTACGTAGATTTTATTATATGATTATCAAGCATGTCAGAAGAGCGGCCAACAGGGTTGCTGATTGCCTTGCAAACTGGGGATGCCAGGAACAAGGAAGGAAAGTAGACAGTATATGGACGAGGCACTCAAAAGACTCAGGTTTTGAACAACTAAGTACGATCCTCAATCAAGATAATCATGAAAACACAGCTCACAGGTAATAGAGACAGATGGTTCCTGATCGGGATGAGGAACAGGGCAGGTGAGGATGGTAGGCGTGATTATTACAAGGCAAGAACAGTCGGACGGGATCTTAGGAATAAGGCCGCCCTTCCAGTAAATACAATGAGTAATTGGCTAGCACAAGGTTCAAGGAAACAGAGTGGGGGAGGTGGAATGAAGATGATTAGAAATATTGGCGGTGGGGATAGCAGAGTGAGAAGGATGGCGAAGAAACAGTACATGAAGGTGGTAGAGGGGGAAGGTAAGTGTATTACGGATGGGTTAAAGGAGAAGCAAAATGTGGAGAAGCCAGGCGGAACTATCAAGGAGGTCCTCGGTCTCTAGTATGTGCCTTATGCGTTTCCTGTTGTCGTTTTATCTATCATTATAGGTAGAATTAATATGAGCCATGTTTGTGAAGGCCCCTGTTATGAAACCAGCTCAAGAAAAGATAGAAAAGATAGATCAGTGCCTTAGAATTCAGCCTCTTTGAGGTGGAAACCTCCTTTACATTACATAAATGAACAATTCTTGGATGATACAAATGAAAAGACCTCCTTTCTATATATAGGAGTCTAAGGAGTCACAATATAACCCAGCTGACCTAACAATAGTAATATAAAGCCACAAAATAACACTAAAGGGATTCTATGGGGCACAGTAATAACAAAATGGTGACAATAGGGGCACAACAATATTAATAAGGGGTAAAACTACCATATTAATGGGGTAATCACTAGTATTATAGGGACCCAACATGCCCCTCTCCTTAAAAAAGTGTTGTCCTCAACACTTGAGTAGTTCTAGATGCTTCTGTATAAAATTCTCATCCTCCCATGTGGAATCTTCAGCGGATAAGTTCTTCCACTTATAAGATACTATGAAATTGACCGATTTCGTAGCTGTCGAGTTCTTGTTTCTGTGACTGCTTCCAGTTCCAATATATTTTTTCCTTGCTCGTCAAGTTCTGGCAATATTGTTTGAATTGGGAGCTTGTCGCCTATAACCTTCTTTAAACATGAAACATGGAAAACTAAGTGTAATCGAGAAGCTACAGGAAGCTCCAATTTGTATGCCATAGTACCAATTTTTTGCAACACCTTGTAGGACCATAATACTTTGGTGATAATTTATTATCCTTCTTAGCTTGCTTGAAGGACATTTGCTTATATGGTTGTAGCCATAGGAATACCCAATCACCTACATCAAAAATTCTTTCACTGCGATGTTGATCTGCCTATTGTTTCATTATATTCCGTGCCAACACGAGGTTATCCTTTAAGAGTTGGAGGACTTGTTGTTTATGTTCGATGTGATGTTCCACTGCTTGAACCTTAGAATTTTCTCTTAAATATGTTGTGATGGATGGTGGTTGATACCCATAAAGTGCCATAAATGGGGTAATGAATTATCGTAATAAGAGATCCTCGTCACAAAGGGTCTACCCTCCGTTTTATATATCTGCTTACAATATGGATTCTATTTGCTATGTATCTAAGTTTCCAACTATGGGTTGGAAATGGACTACCCAAGACCCGTCGCCTATTCATGTTTACCACAAAGTACTATGGGATTCACAGTTCGCCCCTCACCTCTATCAAATTTGCCATGGGCTCATTTTACCCCTATATAGGATGATATATGGTGAAGAACCCCCGAGGTACTCACCTGAAGCGCAAATAGACATCATCCCCATCGCAAGATGGTTCAGGGAAGAATGGTTCACTTATATCAGAGTGTTTGGGAGAACTGTACCTCCACATGTCCTACCCCTGTATTCCCCAACAAGCTTTTGGCCAGAGAAATTGCCTATTAGACTTGCTCTGAAGGCGGCCTAACCAAAGAGTTAAAAGACAAGAAGAAGGCCATATTGCCTCAGTTTCCTGTAGCTTGTGGGGCCTTCTCATTATTTGATGTGGGACATGCTTTTGACGAAGTAGGGAATGTGACGTCCCTACAATTGTTTAAATT